>LZPO01027436.1:36561-51898 GCA_001675575.1 Neotoma lepida | reverse complement strand
GTTTGGTTCCCAGCATCCATCACAATGGGCAGCTTACAAGCACCCTCTTCTGTACTCCTCAGGCACCCTCACTCAATGGTACACAAACTCACATGCACATACATTGTAGGGACCGGCATCAACTCAGGACACTCCAAAAGCAAGTTCTCAGTACAAAAGAGATTTATTTGCCCCAGAGGGACAAAGGGCAGGGAATAAGAGACAAACAGGAAATAGAGGATGAGGAAGAAGGGGAAGGGAACAAGGGAGAGGCGGGGAAAGGGATATTTGCCCCAAAGGACTGCCTTTGGATAGAGAGGAGCCAGACATGGCCCATAGGCAAATGGCAGTTTATAAATGTAAAAGGGGAAACCCCATGTTAGAATGAAGTGTTTAATTTTAATTGGGCATGTTAATTAGGTGAGCCAAGAGGGGGGCTTTTGATTGCTGGACTTTGGTAGTCAGCCTCAGGAGGAGGAAGTGGCCAAATAAGCAAATAGACTTTGGTGGCTAGCTTTAGGAATGTAATCTAATGGTTTTTAGCAAGGCAGAGGGGATGGAAGAGAAGGGCAAGGCCTGCCAGAGCCATGTTTGGATTGATTATCGTCCCTTCATACATAAAATTNAAAAAAAATCACAAATCTTTTTTGGGATTATGTTTAGAAAAAANGTCTAAGACTTAATTAGAAAATTCATGGTGCACAAAAATCCATGCCTTGTGTTGACTGCTTGAGAACATCATCATACATTTGCTGAAGACAGAGAACAAAATTTACAAGCTTGACCAAATTCAGTGTGTCAAAAATTTGTACTGGACCTGATGCTTTGGGTCTCCTGATATTTTGGCTAATGACATGCACTTGAAGTAACTGATTGTAAGACGAATTTCTAAATGGTTTTGTTAAATAAAAACACAGGGCCAGAAATAGGGTGAAAATCTGACAGAGATCAGAGGAATTAGGAACAGCCACCAGCCTCACCTTAACAACACTGCTGCTTCCAAAAGAATGNCTGATTTCCTATACCTCCATGCCTATATCCCTTTCTGTTCTGTTCTCCCATTGGCTCTCTCAGCATGGCTACATCACTTCCTGTCTGTCTGTATAGACCTCCAGAATTCTATGGTTGATGTTGAGATTAAAGGTGTGTGTCTCCGCACTTTGACTCTGTTCCTAGTGTGACCTGGAACTCACACAGAGATCCAGACAGGCCCCACCTCTAGGTGATAGGATTAAGGGCATGTGCTAACATTGCAAGGCTAGTGGCTGACCTTTTTCCTCTGATCCTCAGATAAATTTTATTGGGAGACATAGATAAAATACCACCACAACTGATTATATTTATCAATCAACTGATACTGTATCTTGTAGCCAAGATCTGTTGGTTTACAATATGTCTACTAATCAATAAATAATATATTATTATGTCATTGTTCACCCCAATTTACCTCTCTATCTCAAGAAAATAACAGGTCCAAAGTGAAGGGGCCCTCATTACTTACATAATTCAATTTTACCCTGGTTATTCTGGAGAAAAATAGAAATTGTATTTTGTGCATGCTCCTTCTATCTCCAAGGGAACCTGACCGATAAGCCAGTGCACATGCAGACACTATTTCTTGGAATGTGCCACACAGAACTGTCCTCTGGGAAGCATGTGACCAGCTCAGGCTACAAGCCCCGCTTTGTTCTCTGGCCTTCCAGAGAGAAAGATATGGGTTATTCACAAAGAAGAGCTATTTTTGGAGAGAACAGTAAGACCCTATGAGAGATGATAAAGGGGTTGTGTCTTCTTAATTTTTTTAAGATTTATTTATTTATTATGTATACAGTGTTCTGCCTGCATGTATGCTTGCACACAGAAGAGGGCACCAGATCTCATTATAGATGGTTGTGAGCCACCATGTGGTTGCTTGGAATTGAACTCAGAACCTCTAGAAGAACAGCCAGTGCTCTTAATCTCTGAGCAATCCATCTCTCCAGCCCCTGGGATTGTGTCTTCTGAAGGAGATCAAAGAGAGTTACACTTCTTAATAAATGGAATATAGTGGCAGACACAAAAGTCCACAGTACTACGCATGCCTGAACGCTGTCTACGCAGGTCCTGTAGGTGCAGATGCCTTCCTTAGTTAGGCCTTTGGTTCCAAAGAAAGTGGGGGGCCGAGAATACAGCTTTTAATTTGTATGAAAGGTTTTATAATGAGGATTATTTCTAGGGAATACGGGGACCTTGAAAAACAGGGCAGACTCATAGGAGGGAGACCTTGAACCACAGAGTCTAAGAACCACGGTGTCCAGTGGGATGAACTGGACATCTGCACAATAAATCCGTGTAAGGGGAGAGGAGTTAGAGAAGTAGCTGCAAACTTAGCTCAAAAAGATAAATTTTCTTTTCTCACAATCTAAAAGGCTCCCTCTTGTGGTTATAGGGAAGAATATTCCTGGCATGGCCTAACTCCTGAGGGCTCCCTCCCGGGGCGGAAGGGGAGAANCCCTTCCTACCCTGTCCTAACTCTGCGGGAGCAGCTCTGATTCTCAGAGTATCAGTGCAGCACGTTTCGGCTGTTTTCACATCACCTTTGTCTCTTTGTAGACTGTGTTTGTCTGTCTCCACTTTTTATGAAACACATTTTACCTTTTTTTTAAGTGCCTCTTCACTGCAAGTGAATTACAGACGTTTTGTCTCTGTTTCCCCATTGAGTCTTAGACTTTACAATCAGTTAGTCCAGTGGTTCCCCACCTTCCTAATGCTGTGATCCTAAGAATACGGTTCCTCATGTTGGGGTGACCCCAACCATAAAATTATTTTTGTTACTACTTCATAACTGTAATTTTGCTAATCTTATGAATCGTAATATAAATATCTGATATGCAGGATATCTGATATGCAATCCCTGTGAAATGGTCCTTCGACTCCCAAAGGGGTTGTGACCCATAGGCTGAGAACCTCTGAGCTAGTCAAAAAGTACCAGAATAGAGCTGGGGCTGGAGTAAAATGCTAGTGCTAAAGAAGTTGCCTAACTTGTGACAGGTCCTTGTTGTGACCCTCAGGCCTGATAGAGAGAGGTGGAGAGAAAGGGAGGGATGGGAGAGTCGGAGGAGAGGTTTATTAGAATACTATTCTGCATCTGTAGCACCAAGTTTATCAGCAGACAGTCTCTAGGTCTGTCAAAGAGATGTGTGTTCTTTCTAAACTTTTTAACATTTGTTATTACACTAAAGGCCCACCCAGTTAATCACCTCGGCAAAGACACTCTTTTCTCCCCAAATAAAGTACCATTTACAAGATACAGTAATAAATTTATTGCAATTCACTCTACCATTTCTTCCCCCTTTCTAAAGTTTCTGCGTGGCAGAATTGTAGGGACCAGAGTTTCCAGAAGATGGCGCTGTGCATCTGCACAGTCAAAGGGTGAACCTGGGGAGGGAATCAATGACTCATTCTGCAAACTTAGTGGCTCAAGACGGTTTATGTTAATGATTTATTATTTTCAAACCCAGCAAAGGTTGCNCTTCTTTACAGTGTATCACTTTCACACTGTCTCCCTTCCTTGTGATGACATTGGGAACACCCAGGTGTCTCTTCGCAGCAATAGAACACTGACTAAGACACCCAGGGTGAGTCCAGAAGGATGGCAAAGCCTTTCTCTGGTCCATATGTGGATGCTGATAGAGTATGCAGAAAGTCTCCACCATAGCTTGCTCCCCCAGGATGTTTGCAGCCTGAAGACTGCTCCCCAACAGAAATGCTCCTATGAGATTAGCCAAACCTGCCTCCTTGTTCAGCTGTATATAATAATCCTGCCTCCTTGTTTATCTGTATTTTTATTTGTTACTCTGTTGTGTCTAGTAAGGGCATTGCTGGCCCATTGTAGCATTATAGGACAACTCACAACTCCATTTAAACTCTGCCTCTGTCTCTGTGTGTGTGTGTTTGTGTGTGTGTGTGTGTATGTGTGCACATGCTGTGGGATGTCTTTCTGTATGCTGTGAATATGTGTTGTTCCCATTGGCTATAAATAAAACTGTATGGCCTATGACAGACCTCTTGCTAGCTAGCTCTTATACCTTAAATTAAACCATTTCTATTAATCTGTGTTTTGCCATGTGTTCCATGGCTTTACCGGTCTGTTGGCATGTTGCTCCTTGGGCAGCAGTCTGGCGTCTCTTCTGCCTCTGCCTTTCTTCTCCTCTCTCTCTCTCTTGAATTTCCCACCTGCCTCTAAGCTGCCTTGCCATAGACTAAAACAGCTTTATTTATAGCTAATGGAAGCAACACATATTCACAGCATACAGAAAGACATCCCACAGCACTTCCCCTTTTTCTATCTAATCAAAAAGGAAGGTTTTAACTTTAACATAGTAAAATTATATATAATAGAACAGTTATCAAGCAGGAAATACAATTACAATATCTAGCCTACTTGTATTTGGCAAAATTAAAGAAAGTGTTCTATCATCTATCCTTTATTTGTGAGTCTAAAGTTTCATACCTAATTTATCTTTTATTATAATCAAGGAAAATTATAATTATAACTATCTAGTCTTCAACTCCATCAGAGACCTGAGAAGGAGCATAATAATGCCTGAGGAAACAGAAAATGCAAGCAAACAATTTCCTAAATTCTTGTGAGAATAGTCAGAGACAGCTGGCAGCCTGGACAGTCACCTAAAGTTCCTAAAGTCACCTAAAGATGCAATGTTGGAGCATCCATCTTCAGCCTATAGGCTTAGAGTTTCTCAGTTGCTTTTCCCTGTGTCCTGCAAAATGTTTGGCAGTCTCCTCTGTGAAGCAGGAAACTGAAGGACCATCTCGCTTTGTTTTGGCAAAATTTAGTGGTCATTTTTCCATGAGTCCTGTATGTCCAGTCTATATAACATATTGTCAAGCAGTCCAGGCAAGAGCAGTTCTTTGTCCAGCAGGCCATTTTGTGCCAAGAAGAAGATAAACTCCGTATGGAGTGTCTTTGATGCCTATCTTCCTCTTTGAAGTAAATTGGTGCTACCAGGAGCAGACATATCTCATTGTCCAGAAAATCTAAGTTTTTAAAACATTTTAAATGCCATATTCTGTAGGTCTTTGAAGTGTTTGAAGATTACCTACCTAATTGAAATATATCTATGTATACCTAGAAAACTTAACTAACATGACTATAAGTGTGATTATCATAGATAATTATTAATCTGTATTTCTTAATTATACATTACAATTTTAAATGAGTTGCATAAACATGCCTTAAACAAGAGTAGAAATATATATATAGTATAACAAAATTAACTTTAAATTTGTATCAATAAATTAAAATCCATAGCAATGTAAAACATTTTAAACAAGTTGTTGCTCTTTAAAAGTAGATTCAATAATCTACCCTTTCATCCTATTGTATCTATATCTGACATTTCTATATCTTATCCCCCTTTCTTCTTTTAGAAAGAGATTGACTATGACTAATAACAATTTGTAACCAATCCTTAAACAAAGACAAGCATCCATAATCCATTTTTTGGGAATGTGGGTGTAGTTTTCTAGGTTACTTCCTGCTGATTGGGGGCACTGTTAGTCTTATGGGGACACAAATGAAATTTTAGGATTATGGCCAAGTCCTGACTGGAGTAGTCTGCGAGGCTGTATTCTCTCAGCCAGTTGCCTTGAAGCTGTTCTGGATGTTGGATCATCTGGAGACCTCTCAGGGGGTCTTCCTTGATGGAACCATATTAACCTGGAAGGAATCCATAGCTTCTCATCTTCTGTGGAAAGAAAAGCAGAAGCTCTTTTCTAAAGCAGCGTATCCTTAGACATGAATTTTGAAGTCAAGATACCTTTAAAATATACATAATGGTTTAACTCAGCAGCCTTTACAATCAAAAGTCTTTCTGCAGTTAAAAATCCCAAAGACAATATAATTCAGACTCTCTGTGTGATTTTCATCTTTATGTGGTTGATTTTTTATATTATTTTATTGTCTCTTTAAAGACTTTGTTTTTTAAAATTATCAATTTTTTATATAACTGTCTATCTTCCTTTTCTTCTCTCTTCCAAGCCTATGTACATTTTTACATATAATGTCAACCATTTAGAGGTTTATTCCATCTGAATCTGTCTTTTGTGTACCTATAATCCTTTTCTGATCATTGCAAACTGCAGTGTGGCTAAGATTGAAGTGGCAGCTCTGGCTCCTAACTCTGCCCACTTCAGCTTTTCAACATGGTGGAGGTACCCAGGAAAGTCACGCTTAACCCGCCAACTCTGGGGTCTATGCTGCCATCAGGTAGCATGCAGCTGGCCCATAAATCCTTTTTGTCTGTATGAGTAAAGGCTAAATCCACCATGCAGTGTGCTGCACAGCTTGGAGACACCTCTGTGTACTGATGTGGGAATCTGCCATGCTGCACTCAAGCCCTAATGCAGCATCTGGTGGCCCACATGAGACATGATGTAGAAAGCTGTTTTTGGATCTGTTTTAGAATCTCTTATTAAGTTCTCTCAGTAATGGGGGAAATTATTAAGGCAACTCTGTTCTGCCCAGATTAGGGCCCCCAAGGAGACCACTGGAGACCGAGAGTATCCAGAATGCAACAGCAAGGTTTATTCTTAATGCGCAGTACAAGTCGACAGGGAGCTCTCGTCTGCAGTGCCTGACGCAGCAAGACAGGGAGGAGAGTTCCTCTTTTTCTCTTGAGCTTAGCTTTAAAGGCAAAAACCACAAACTTCTCAAAGGGGAGGGGGTTAGTGCGGGTTCATTATTGATTGGCTTATCTTTGCTTACTCTTAGGAATTTTTACAGTTCCNGAGCGATCTCATCCTCCAGCTTGACCTGTTGTTTGTCACAACACTTTTTTTTATGCACTATCTCTGGCGTTGGGACATTCTGTGGTTAATCAGTCACTTCCAGATGGCCTTCCAGACCTCCTGACTCTGTACTGTTTCGATTCCTGGAGTCTCTGTCAGCATTTCTGGGAACTCAAAACTTAAAACTCAGGTCTTTTTAATTCAAGCAGGGGCTGTTAGTTTGGTTTTATTTTTGAGTGAGGGTCCTTCAACTCCATGTAGTTAAGAGGTTTATTTAGGGATTTAGGGCAACTTACAGCAAGTAAAGGAGTTGGTCACAGGGTCCAGGAGAGGTGANGTGCAGTCCAGCGGTGTTCTCTGGAGAACTCTGCTTGGTCCACCCTCCAATGTCCAGGATCCAGGAGCCAAGAGCACTGGCACAGATGGATCTCCAGTCTTAACGGCTTCCCCATCTTAATGGCTCCCGTCTCGGCCCGCCCCCAGGGAGAGGTCCTAGGTAGGCATGGCAGTTACAGGAAGCCTCAGTAAGGGTTGTGCTTCCAGGTCATAGCTGGAACTGCCACCTACTACATCTCAGGTTTTAAGTGGAAACTCAAGCCAACANGTTGGGCAGCCAAGGACCAGAGAAAACTTTTGTCTATATGCACACACATATTTTAAAGAAGCTTCTACTCTAATAGGTTCCTATATGACTTTTTCAAAAGGCCTTTTGTGTTAGTTATTCCTCCCCAGAGGAAATGTATCTGTTAGGCTTCCAATTCCCTGTAATTAAGAAGACAGCAATAATGGACAGGAAGGAAACTGTTATGGTTTGGATAGGAAATGTCCTACACAGACAGATAGATTAAAACCTAGGTACACTGCTGTTAGTGCTATTTGGGAGGTTCTGGAGACTAGGTTAGCAGGGGCAGGTCCTTGGGGATAACTTGAATCTTGACTCTTCCTGTCTCTTGTTCTGCTTCCGGTCTGCAATGAGGTAAATGGATCTCTGCTACCACATTACTCATGCTGCCATGATGCTGTGCTTTAGATGGTCCCCAGGTCGGTAGAGCCAAGGGACCATGGACCAAAGCCTCTGAAACTGGGAGCCAAAGCAAATCTTTCACCCTCAAGCTTCTATCATGCATGTTGTCACAGTAACCCTGGAACTGACAGACAGTAGACAAATGTCACACTGAGTGGCATTTCTAATCAGACATAGAAGACATCCTCAGAACCCTAGTGATAAAATGGTATAGTAATCATTCAAAAATGAAATTATCTTAAACAGTTTGAGTTGCTATCACAAGAACATCAGAGCATATGTAATATAAACAACACACATTTGGTGCTCTGAATTCTGGAGACTGGGTAGCCAAAGATCAAGGCACAGCCAGGTTTCAAAGCTTCTCCCTGCTTACCTTCTTCTCAGGTGGTGCCTTCTTGCTGAATTCTGCCACGTTGGAAAGGGCGGGAAGCTCCTCTGGATTCTCTTATAAGGTCACCACTCCTATTCATGAACCCCCACCCTTAAGGCATAGTCACCTCCTCAACTATTATTATATTGAAAACTAGGTTTCAGCATATGAATTTTGACACCTTCAGACCATAGCACAAATAGACAACTAAGTAGAATGGCATGTCTAGTGATAGTGCACAAAATCCATACAAATAATTTCTCATGCATCATTGCTCAAGTTTCTTACTTTATAACAATGTCAGAGGATGCTATTTGGTAGACATCAAACACTGGATTTTGAATATTTTTTTCCTGGGCCAATGACACAAAGTTTAATACTGTTTTGTAATACTGAGCAGTAGCAGGGGATTATAGCCCCCAGTTAGAACTGCACTCAGAAGGTAAATGTTGGACATCTTATAATGCACTATGTTGCTGAGGCTAAGTATATTAAATTTAGTTTTATCTACATGATATTTCCAGTGTGCAATGGGTGAGATGAGAGTGTTTCCGACCATAAGTTGAAGAGCAGTTTATTTTGTATTTGCACGTGGTTTCTGGCACTAAAATCCCTGTGATTTCCTAAGTGATAAAAATAACAGGAATATCTGGTGTTACAGTATTTGGCCTTTTGTTCTCAGCTCCTGAAACATCTTCATGTCTTTCACTATTCATAACAGATTTCAGACACACTGGGGAGATGATTTTGGGGGAATCACTTAGATAACTGCAGAATCAAGATTGGTCATTGGGGAACCAATCAATGTGGTTGAGAGTTAGAACTCTGAGCCTCCTTTCTCCCTCCTAAATCTCTGGGAAGATAGGAGAGGCACTGGAGGTTGAATTAATTGCCAACAGTTGATGACGTAATTAAAATCATTGCTGTATTATGAATCTTCCATTAAGATTCTCAAAAAGGAGTTTGGGGAGCTACTGAGCTGATGAATAAGAACACACTTGCGTGCTGGGGAAGTGGCCCAGCTCACACTCTATAGGAACAGGAGCTGGCAGTTCATGTCAGAGTTGAGTTAAATTGTAGGACACTCTGCCAGTGTCCTTTGTAGATGCAGAGGATTCATTTGTGTGGAGAAGCTCATACCTTTGGTATCAGAAATTTTGTGTGTGTGAGAGAGAGAGCAGTGAATTCTTTTAACTTCATATTATTGAGATGATACATGACTATCAACCTAACTGCTTAAAGTAACATATATTTATTCAATTTTTAGAACTCTGAAATCAGAAATAAATCTTATGGGGATAAAATCAAGTGGCAGCATGACACTGAGGAAAATTAATTTCATTATCCTTCTCAGCTTCTAGTGACCTTCTGCATTTCTTGGCTCATGAACCTTTGATCCATCTTCAAGGGACATCACTGCAATTACTGCTTCCACCATCATACAATCATTTCCTCTTCTATAGTCAATTTACCCCTCTCTCTTCTAAGGACATTTGTACTTGTGATTAGGACCCACCCTGACAATCCAAAAATAACCTTCCATTAATAAGATTCTTAGTCAAATTTTCAGTGTTTCTTTTGCCACCTACAGCAGTATTCACAGATTCCAGATATTAAAATGAAAGTCCTTGGGAGACTATTAGAGGCTAGAAATTGCAAACTGGAAGAGTAAGATAACATGGTAAGCATGGGATCATTTTGCAATGGTCATGATTTTAAGGATCTAATGGTATGGTCAAGGAGCCCTTTACTGAAATGAAGACACAGCCTCTGTTGCCATCTTAGGGATCTCAGGCCAATGGAAATGGTGTAGGAAAGCAAGTTCCTCATATTGCTTGGTATGTAATTTTGGATCTTAAACAGAAGATGATCTTCTCCAAGAGACTCTTCTCCATCTAGAAAATATTACACAAGTTTTTGTCACAGCACATTACATAAGTCATTCTTGGTGGGTTGTTGTACTCATTTTCCTTGCAATTGTTCTAACACAAATGCTTTGAGTACAGATGTTTTGATCCTAAAAATAAAGAAGCCTGTTATACATGCAGGAGGAGATCATCTTAGTACAACTTCCTAAAAGTCACTGCCAAAAGGAAAACCCCTTCACACTGGATCCCCTTCCCATGCTCCGTGGAGTCACACTCCCATATTGACTTTGACTCTGGATGCCAAGCCCCTCAATGATAAATTAGAAGGTACTCTTTTCCCTCCTCCCGATATTTTACTCATTGCCTTACCACTTAGCAAGGCTCAATAATGTTAAGTCCTTTATCCCAGGCACTAGTAGGAGTAATAGTCTTTTGAAGGCATTTTTTTTGGAGTCTGCATCAGCCCTACTTACCTGAATAGTGTGATATGGTAGAATATAACTGACCAGGGTATGCAAACATCTATCTGTCTTGGCCCTTATTACATTTTGAATTCATTGATTTTTCACAGACATTACAAATCAGACCTGTATTTGTTGAGTACGGAAAGAATAGGATATTTAGGATGAACTGTAGAGCTATGGGAACAAGTGATTACAAGATCAAAGAGAGACTTCAGTGTTACAAATAGACTATACTGTCCATTTACTCCATCAGCTAGTATTCAACCTAGCTTTGTGAGTTAAGCTAGAGGGTGTGTGGTGATATATTGTGTACCCTAATAAAATTTGCCTGAAGATCAGAGGACAGAACAAGCCACTAGATTAAATATAGAAGCCAGGCAGTGGTGGCACACACTTTTAATCCTACCACTTGGAAGGCAGAGATNCATCTGGATCTCTGTGAGTTNAAAGCCACCCTGGACTACATAAGATTGATTCAGTCTAGGAGACAAATAGAGCCAAGCAATGGTGGCACACACCTTTAATTCCAATATTTGGGCGTCACATGCCTTTAATCCCAGCACTGAGAAGGAAGTGATATGGTTGGGCGGAGAAAGGTATATAAGGCATGAGGAGACAGGAACTGAAAGCTTTTTGGCTGAAGCTCTCTTTTCAGCTGAAGGCCTTTCGGCTGAGGGCTTAGAGGCATTCAAACAGAGGATTCCTGGAGTTGGCAAGGTGAGACGTGGCAGTGGCTTGTTCCTTTGTCTCTCTGATCTTTCAGCATTTATACCAATATCTGGTTCTGGGTTTTTTATTACAAGACCATCTACCATTCATGCAACAGGGTGGATTAAAATAATGATGAAAATATTTCTGTTACCTGATTAGTCCCAACTTATATTTGAAGATGAAATAAAAGCAATGAGAATCAAAGATTTTAATATGTATATATAAATATATATATAGTCAATTGGATGAATTGTATGATGCAATTTGAGTATAACAACAGACAGATTCCATTGGGCNGAGAAGGCAAAACTTCTGTAGTCAAGGACTTGAGTTGATTATTGGAGATATGGAGATGCTGGTTATATCTGGGTAATTGTGTGTTGGAGGATCTTATGAGGGAGAGCATAGAGGTTGGAATAACAGTGGAATGTTCAGAGCAGACTGAGGTTACATCCTTTGCCGATGATTCCACCTAGCTCAGTCCAACTTTCTCTGTTTTCATAGAATGTCACCAAGCAGCAAAATGATACAGGAATCTCTGTGATCAAGTAGTAACAGGGCATGGAGATGATGCCAGNAACTATGACAAATTTAGCTTTTAGGATTAAGCAATATTGATGGAGAGAAAAGGGAATATGTTATTTCAACCTTTCATGTCAGACATTCCAAGATTATTGAGTCAGACTCGAGATGGAGCCAAGGAGGCCTTGAATGCCATTGACTTACATCCAGTTACGAAGGCAGTTTTGCAAAATCTGTCTTCGATATTTCACTCTCCCTGCTCCACTAAAATTACCTTTACAAATGTTGCTAGTAATCACTAATGACAAGTCTAATTATCTTTGCATGACCCAAGAGCTTGTCCACCTATAAGTAATGATGACTTAAAGCATACAGGAAGATGTGCACAGGTGAGGGGCAAACATATTACAAAATTTTTTATCAGGGACTTGAACATTCATGGCTTTTGGTATCAAGAGCAGACCTAGAGTGAGTTGCCTCTTATAACTATGGCTATACATTGTACATAATCTGTACTTTGATTTCCTTTTAACAATGTATGATATAAGCAAAATATTCCATTGCAGCTTTGTAGCAGGCTTTAATTAATCAATTCCTTATGTACATTTATTTCTACTTTTTGATATTACTTGCCACAGTAAATAATTCTGAANGCTATTCATTACAATATAATGAGGTATTATCATATAATTTCATTTGCATGTGATTATATCTGTAAGATAATTTCATATGAGCAGAATTGCTGGATAAAAATAAATTATTATTTTGATAGATTTGCAAGATGCACTTTAAAGGAAATGAAACCATATATACTCTTGTTATCAATTTTTAGGTAATTCTTATCTCACTGCAACTAGGACACTGTAGTGTGTTATTCAGTTTCTGAATGTTGACAATCTGATAGGTTCTTTTAATATGTACTTCTCTTACTAGATAAGGAGTGAGATTGAGCACATTTTTGTATATTTAATAGCTATTTGTGTTTACTGTATGGGGAAATTTTGATGTCTTTAACTTACTTTTCTGTTAGATTATTAGTATATTTTTAAATTCTTTTATTGCAAGTTACCATATATTGGGGACCTTAGCCATTTTTTCACAACATGAATTGACTTTTTGCTTTTTACTTATGAGGAATTTTTAAATTTTTTCTTTTTTTATATTATTTTTATTTTTTGAGATTATTATATAATTATATCACTTCTCCCTTCTTTTTCCTCCCTTCAAGCCCTCCTATATGGCCCTCCTTGCTCTCTTTCAAATTCACCTGGTCTTTCTTTTAAGAGCTCTAAGTTTTGAGTTATAGTTAGAAAGGTCTTTCCAAAATTGGTAAAAGAATACTCCTACATTTTCTTTAATATTTTATGGTTTAGCATGTCTTAGTATTAAAAAGAGGACAAAATAGACACACCATTGTACTTGGAGTACATTTAATAAGTAAGATGAATAGGAATTAGATATTAATTTTCATTAAGTCATGAAGGAGAACTATGTGTCAAGGCTGACTTTCAAGAGGAGTGTGCATTCACTGGTGTAAGACGGAGGCTTAGATTTGCCTGAGGAGTGAAGCTGGCTGTTTTCAGCTATAAATTGTAATTGGAGCTTTGGAAGCAGAAGGGGAGTGTGAGTAGTATTGAGCTTTGAAGAGCCTGTGGTTAGTCAGGTAAGTAGAGATTCCTGCTGACCTAACACCTGCAAAATACACGGAGAAGAAGGAACGAGAGACAAGAAAGGGGAAGGAGGGGAGTGTTGTGTAGAATGCAGCACAACAGTGTTTCAAGGACAGGGAAATAAAATGGAAACATGAATAAAAACTCAGAAACTGGAAGTCTGAAACTTGCCGTCCTGTTTCTCTGTGATTGCTCTGTTCTCTCCTTGATTAGTATGTCCCACGAGCCCAGAACCTGTCTTCAGGTTTGAGCTGCAATGCCTGAGTGAGACTGGAGGACAGTGGTTTAGAGACTAGTACCCCTAAGACCTCCCTCCCCTCGTCGTGGTGGAAACTTACCCTCCACGGAGCAGAGAAGAGATAAGGTCACGATGAGCAGTGTGCTGATTTTTGTCGCTGGAGTCATGTTGGATGACAGACAGTGGCTTGAGGTAAAGGTTGGCCACTCATTCCCTTTATAAAGCTGAAGAACAGGAAGAAATCTCCAACATCAATGCAAGGAGGAAATGCCCTTTTCTTTTTCAAGATACCAGATGTATGATAATGTAGGAAGTACAGGCTGCCCAGCTATCTGGCTACAGCTGAGTCAGATAGCTTCCCTCGCTTATCTCATCTCTGTGTGCAAGTGTGTGAGATGTAGTTTTCTGGTCCTCCACAAACTTTTCTCTATATAATAAGTAGGAAATGTCTGCTCATCTTAGGATTCAGAAATGGGAAATGATGACTCAGAATTCAAAGACTTCCAGAGAAGGGACATGTAACATGAAAGTTTCCTGAACAACTTACTCTAATGTTGGAAAATTCTCCTCCATAGGAAAGGAGGAGGTTTGAGCCTACATGACTCCCCAGGCTCCTGTCTTCTAACATTTCCATTCTTCCTCCTTAGGAAGTCCTAGTGCTTATCATGCTGGACGTCTGGGATATTACAGGTTCTCAGCAAATCTTATGTTTGGGAAGTTCAGGGGTGAAGGCAGGAATGAGGGTGCTTCTTCAGAGACATTTCCAGTGAGCTCCTTCTTGAGGTCTGAGCACAGTTTCTGGGTATTTCCTGTCCTGGCCCTTCTAGAATTAAAGCTAGGACCATGCCTCCACTGCACTCAGCCGTGTCTCACATAATGTCCCTGCTGTGGACTCTAGGGAAATGAAATATCATGGTCCCAACCTCACTCTGAGCCATTCAGCTACATTCTAGAACACACTTCTATAAATTTCTTGTTTATTGTCCTTGTGGTCTCCCCAACTTCTCAGGGAGGTTTACTTCCTTCATGAATGATGCCATCTCTGGTGGGGTGCGTTCTCTCCACCCCATCCTGGTTGTTACCAGGTCTCATTACCTTTGTTTTCCAGAAGACCTTGTCTTTGTGACCCTCCATTGTCTTCAATAACCATCAAGGTCTTTGCTGTTTCCTTGTTGGCCTTGTCCTCTGTGGGGATTAGGTGTGTGACATGTTCTAAGACCTTAACAGNCGGAGCTCTCCCTCTTTCCTTCTGCATACCTTTTACAAACTGGATCCTAAAAACAACTCTGGGAAGTATGAATAATAATCATTTCTTCAAATGAAATAATAAAAGAATTCTCAAAAAAAGAATCTCAAATGGCTGAAAGACATTTAAGGAAATGCTCAACATCCTTAGTCATCAGAGAAATGCAAATCAAAATGGCTCTGAGATACCATCTTACAGAATGGTATGTCAGAATGATGACAAAAACACTGATGACAGTCTATGCTGGAGAGGATGTGGAGCAAGGGGAACACTCCTCCACTGTTGGTGGGAGTGCAAACTTGTACAACTGTGAAAATCAGTATGGCGGTTTATCAGAAAATTGAGAATGAATCTCCCTGAAGACCCAGTGATACCACTCTTGGGTATATACCCAAGGAACGTTCAATCATACCACAAAGATACATGCTCAACTATGTTCATAGCAGCATTATT
>LZPO01027436.1:0-15522 GCA_001675575.1 Neotoma lepida | reverse complement strand
TTTGCGGGAGGTGGGTTTCAGGGTTACAGGATTTGGTGGGGGATGGTGGTGGTCTGAGCTGTCTGCAGGAGACCTGTCTACTGGCCTGAAACTGGGACTGCAATGGGTGTGTGGGGGGGGCCACAGGGCTGTGGCCCTGGGCCCAGAGCCAAGAGGCTGGGGTATTCGGCTAGGGGGATAGAGACTCCCCTCTAGGTCTAAATCAGCGCTGGCTGGCTCTGTCTCAGGGAGCAGTTGGCTGGCTCTGTCTCAGGGAGCAGTTGCTGTCTCTNGCTGGCTCTGTCTCAGGGAGCAGTTGCTGTCTCTGAGGAGTGTGGAGTTTGCGGGAGGTGGGTTTCAGGGTTACAGGATTTGGTGGGGGATGGTGATGGTTTGAGCTATCTGCAGGAGACCTATGTACTGGCCTGAAACTGGGACTGCAATGGGTGGTGGTGCGGGGGCACAGGGCTGTGGCCCTGGGCCCAGAGCCGAGAGGCTGGGGTGTTCGGCTAGGGGGATACTCACCTCTTGGTTCCAATCAGCACTGGCGGGCTCTGTCTCTGAGGAGTGTGGAGTTTGCGGGAGGCAGGGTTTCAGGGTTACAGGATTTGGTGGGGGATGGTGGTGGTCTGATCTGTCTGCAGGAGACCTGCCTACTGGCCTGAAACTGGGACTGCAATGGGTGGTGGTGCGGGGACACAGGGCTGTGGCCCTGGGCCTAGCCCCGAGAGGCTAAGGAGATACTCACCTCTTCGTCCCAATCAGCACTCTACTTCACTTATTTTTAAGATGATGGGAAACTATCAATGGGAAACCAAATAAGATTATTTAGTGGTGGTCATGGTAGTTACAACTCAAGATGGCAGTAATGATGTCAATCTGAATCACAGACAACTATAATCCTGGAGTATTATTAACATGAGAAAGATCATGGCTTCATTTGGGTAAATATGTAAAAGCATAGACATCCAAAAAATATATTTGTTTACTGATTAATTTAAAACTAGATCTCAGACCTGTGAACAACACAGGATATTTCCATTGCTCTCAACCCACCGCTAGAACCTGATGGTATGACCATATTGCTGAAGACACTGCACAGTTTGGTCAGAGAACACAGAGAAATTGAGCTGATGCTCAGCTGGAAGCTTCCTCCCCACAGCTAGCTTTCTCAGGGCTGGAAAGTGCTTTACACAATGTTGGGAGAGAGAAATCATCAACAACTTTACTCAGCTGTGAACTCCAAGAGTTATAATAATGAGTGGTGTGTCAAGANAGACACACAGTTTTGAATGCCATAGGAGTGACCAATCATTCTGAATGCATTTAAGACTCACCCCACAAGATGGAGCACATACCTGGTAATGTTACCTGGTTCAAGAATCCGTGGTTGAGTAAGTCATAAGTGAAGAATCTATTTTGTTTTTAGTGTTATTTGTTGTTAGTGACATAGCAATAAACTGCTCTTTAAATAATTATCTTTTAGTGAAAAGTCTATTCACTTATTCATCTATTTCATGTTTATGTGTGTTTATGAGTGAGTTTATATGCATGACATGTACTAGAAGAGGGCATCACATCATCTGGAGCTATAGTTACAGTTGGTTGTGAGCTACCACNTGGGTGTTGAGAATAAATTNACTGTGGTTGTGATATGTTCACAAGACCTGCATAAGATCAAGGTATTCAAATTTCCAATTTGGATGGGAGGGGCTCACGAAGCCCTGTCTCTAGCTGAGGAGTTATTGGTAATTGACGACTGCTAGGACAGGGAGCATTAGTCTTCTTCAAGAATGTGGATCTGGGTAGATTGCCCATGCTCTCTAGTGGTGGCCCTATCCCCATACATATACCAGCCTCACTAATTGGACTCAGTAATTTAAAAAAATGAGTAAATGAAGTTAGGATGGAGGTATGGGGGTGGAAGGGAGGATCAGCTAGAAGCTGGAGGGAAAGCATGGAGGCAGATTTGATCAAAATATACTATATACATGTCACAAATCCTGAAGAATGAAAGTATGATTTTAAAAAAGAAGTGAGGGGTTTATAAATACCTGAAGTTTTATGTTGATAGAAGTTCCCTAAGTGCTTCCTGAATGGAATTTAGCAGTTTGGATGTTCACCAATAGTTTGTGTGGTCCTGTGTGATGTAGGATGCTGTCAGACTTTTCAATGCTTATGAGCCTGATAATCAAATTCAATTCTTGCTGTAGCGTTTGCACTTGTCTTATATAAGAATTGACTCTCTTTGTGCTGGGTTTTGCACTTCCTTTTTTGAATGGTTTCTTCATTCTTTGCCTACATGTGCTGTGGGGGTCTTAATGACCACTAAGGTCAACAGAGTAATGATAAGAAGGTAAGAAGGTAGTTTGGTTTAACAGGACTAAGTAGGCTGTGTTGGTTCAAACTTTGAGAGTCTGACCCTGAATAGTTTATTTTCAGCATATTTAAGCACAGCGCAATTTGGTGAAAACTTCCCTGGTGATAATTAACTCAATCCTGTTAAATAAAGCACAACAAAGCACAAAGTAAGCTAACTAAAGATGGAATGTGACTAAATCAAAATTCTATGTAAAGTTCAAGTAACACTTTCCATACAGTTTATTGATTGACTGAGAAAAACAAGTTTGCAATAAGGGTCTGGGGGAGGATCTGGTGTGGTCTTGGCCACTTACATAGCTCAAAGGTTGCCAGGCTATTAAGCACATGTGCCCCCAGCCTTCTGCGGGGAGGGTGGGATGGCAGGTTAGGTTTCCTTCCCTTTGATGGAACAACCCTTTGTTTGACATTCCTAGTGCTTATCTGTGAGCACAAGGGACCTCGNATGCCTTCTACAATGTGCATATGTGTTCCAGGGTTATTATTTCCTAACTGACTTTTAGGAATACTTCATACTTAAAATAATTGAGCCCTTTTGGATATCTCATTGAAAAATGAACAGCCTCTTTCTGAGTTCTCTAAATGTTGGAGCCTGATAGNTGGTAGATGTGGTGAGTTGAAATTAGAGACTGTTATGTTTCAGCCTGCTCAAATGTCAGCTGCTCGATAGTGCCGAAACAAGTTTGGGGGTCTCCCTTCCGTGCGTATCATAAACCACTTCTGACCAGCATTAGCTTTGCAGCATGTGGGCAAGTATAGATCTCACTTGCTCCAGATTGTACATATTGGAGTCACTAACGTCAAAGTCAAGGATGCCCTAAGTGTAATGGATATCTGTTCTATGATCCTAAAGCACAGCCCTAGAGACGTAACAGGTAATTGCTCTATCTGCCTATGACCTTGAAGTACATGCCCCTGGGGCATGGCCTCTGGGATACTGTTAAGATCCAAAAAAGCATATACGCAGTCTCTCTTCTCTCCCTCGTGGGTTTGGATGTTGAGAAGGACCAGGCAGAAGAACATCGTTGAACTGTAACTCGGCTTTCCAGGACCCTACGATAAATCTCCTGTGCTGTAGTGAGTTTTCCCTCCAAATAAATTCCATCACCCTTTAAACAGACTTCATGGATTTTTTTTTTTTGCATTATCTGGCACCCAACCATGTGGATCTGAGCCCCACGCGCCCCTACTGGGGCTACTCGTGTGACCAAACCGTAACGCCTGTGGGGCCTAAGTGTGTTGGTTGTAGAGGAAGCAGTTGGAGCACTGAGTGCTGTTACTAGAGAACTCATTTCAGTGCTTTCTACTCCTGCTCAATACTAAACATCCCATGCAAAGCAGGAGCCTGTAGAGAGTGTCCACACATAAGAACTTAGTGTTCTCAATACTGCAATTGAAGGTCCTAGAGAAGCTCTGTACCAAGAAGTTATGTTCTGTTTCGATATGGTATGTGGGTGTAGTTTTTCAAGGTACAGAGAATGCCCAAGTGGATATCTTCCACTCTCATTCAGGTTTCCACTTGGATTAAAAATTGTGAGAACTAAGTTGGGCAATGGGGTGCATGGCTTTAATCCCAGCACTTGATAGGCAGAGGCAGGCAGATCTCTGTGAGTTCAAGGCCAGTCTGTTCTATAGAGTGAGTTCCAGGACAGCCAGGGCTACACAGTGAAACCCTGTCTCAAAAACCAAGAAAACAAACAAAAAAAGTTGTGGGAACTATGGGCCTGCTCTGTGGCTGGGATTGGCTTCCAGGCCCTTTCTGAACAGGACCACCTGGTTTAACTTGCCAGTGTCCCTCTTTCCCTTGCCCTCACTGGGAAACTATCTTCACTGGTCATATGAACTCATTTGTGAATTCTGATGCCTTCCTCTCTCTCTCTCCCCTCAGTATAAAGTTTCTCCTTTGTTTTCCCGACTCTTCTCAATCCTGGTGTCACACAGAGCCTGCTTCCACTCCGCCGTCTTGACTTGACTGCTTTTGGAGAAGAGAAACCATGTTGTTTGTCATCAGTTGAGATCTTGAGTGATGAGAGAGAATCCCATGCCAGTGGCTGGGANGTACTGGGAAGAACACAGCATCCTGTGATCATTGTTGTAGGATGTTCCTGGCAGCAGATCCATCACCTGAATGTAATCATGCAGACACTGTGGACTGATCTAATTTGAGGAACTGTAGAAATGTTCAAATATCAAGACCATGAAAACAGAAAGATCGTGAAACTATTTTGGACTGGAGGGACTAGTTAGATGTGGTAACTGAATGTGATATTGTGATTGTGGTTTGAACTATTTTATTAAAGAAATGTTACTGAAAAATTCTTAAATTTTAGCCATGCTAAGCATTATTTCAGTCATAATCTTGTGATTGTGATGATACCTTGTGGATGTGGAGAAAATGTTCTTGTTTTTAGGAAACATACTGAAGAACTCAGGCCTTGTAAAGCATTGTGCCATCAATTACCCTCAAATAGTCAACAAAAATATTCTTTGTGGTATTAAAGATGACAAGACTTCAATAAAACACATAAGTTTATATGATTTAGCACAGAGTTTGATTGCATTAAATACATTTTTAAAGGAAACAAGACAATATAGAAAAGATTAGAATTGAAATGGCCCAAAAACCTTCATGAGGAATGTTCAAAAAGACTTGCTGTAAACTTTCATATAGGAAAAGTGCACTTCTGGAGTTTGTGATGACATGAGCATTGTAGGGAATGATCCATACACAGTACTAACAGGAAAACGGATAAACCAATAAAAATCAAATGCTCTAGTTTGGCTGGGAGAGAAACGGTTCATTTCATTTCGTGCTTCTAAGTCACAATCTGTCACTGAGGGAAACTGGAGCAGGAACTCAAACAGGAATTGAAGCAGAAACTGTGGAGGAATACTGCTTCCTGGCTTGCTCTCTCTGGCTCATGCTTGGGCAACTTTCTTATACAATACAGGGCCATCTGCCCAGGGATGGTACTGACCACAGGGGGGCTTGGATCTCCTTTATCAACTGGCAATCAAGAAAATGTCCTACAGACATGCCCACAGGCCAATATGATCAATGCAGCCTCCCAATTGTTTGAGACTCCCTCACATAACTAAGTCAAGTTGACAGCTGAAGCTAACTAGGAGAAGCCCTCAAATAAAAATTTATTTCAATGTTTTTTTATAAATGTATTTTTCTTTAATTTTTATTTTGTGAGAATTCATCCATGCATAAAATTTTCCCAATTTTATTTATTCATTTATTTTGGTGGCTCATGCACACAGGAGATTGAGATTGTCTTAAAGCAAATACAAAAATCCCACTAAGTCAATACATGAAATGCAAAAAGCAGATGGCTAAAAGTGGGGCGAGGGGTTTATCACTTTAAAATTCTTGCTTCCTTAGCAACTATTGTAATCCCACCCCTGTCCCTGTCATGGCCCACTTCAGTGCTAGCTCTAGCCAGGACTCTCTCTGCTTTGTCTTTGGGTAAATGCATGCAGAGCCTGTTCCTTAACTTGAGACAGCAGATGTGTGAACGAGTACACCCAGTATGCTGTCTATGTTCTTCTGCAAGAGCTGGTTTTTTTTGTTGTTTTTTTTTCTGTCAGCTTCTTCTCTCCAATTTCTTGTCCCCTAAGGTGTCTGGCAGCTTAAGGCTAGAAGATGACATCCCAATTTGCAGTTTCCAGGACAGCTCAATTTCTTAGGCAGTAAAGGTCATATAATGACTGACTCATTTATTCTCTTTCATTCTGAAAATTAGGGAAGTTTTTAATAGGTACTTCACAGGACTTTTAATTCAAACTGAAAAATAAAATATTCTTAAGTAATACTGGGTACATGTAAATTCATAGCAAAAGAAAAATCTCATTCTGGAAAGGATGAGCTCTTCTTGTGTGAACAGAGACCAACAGCAACTTTTTTACTTGAAAACAACCTCAAAGCTTTCTCAGTAGAGGGAACAAAGGGCTTGCAATGCATAGACTCTATTGGGGTGATATAATGGTTTGGGACCCATGGGTTATAGTTTTCAAACTCACAAGGATTCCCATGAATAGTCACTAAGTACTTGACAACTGACATTTAGTCTAGAAATCTAGAGAAACAGCTGTAATTGTAAGGCTCTTCGAAGTCATATTCACGCTAGAAGCCAGAGGGAGGGATTACAACACACAGAAGATCCCAAACTAAGACTTCCACTTGTGGTGAATAGCAAAGATGATCACTATGCCAACTGTAAGAAACAGCAGTTGAGTAATTGTACCCATTGCATCCTGGGCTGCTGTTCAGAGCTGCTATGCCTGGCTTACCTATGTGGGCCCACTGAGAAAGAACACACTTGTACACAGTGATGTGAAGTGGGTTTATTATTTATAGACAAGTAGTAAAGGACTGGAGACCTAGGTCCATTGTGCTCTACATGTTGACCTAAGGCTCATGGGAGATGCTGTAGGGAGGATAAAGATGTCCCTGAATGTGACCAATTTGCACCACAGACAAGGAACCCTGAAAGGCTGCCTGCTCAGGGGCCATGGAACATACTGGAAAAAGATTTGAAGGACAGCCCACTCTTACTGGGAGAGTGCATGTTGCCATAGAAGGTGAAGAAATGGCAGGCAAAGGAGGAAAAGAATGGCGAAAGATCAGGAAAGTATGCAGAGTAGATGTAATGCAATGTGCTTTTGACATATGTCTACAGAGGAATAGTCATGGCTTTATTTGAGCTGGNAATGCCACAGAGGGCAGAAGTCCTGTGTTTACTATGCCCTGTGAAAATGTATGAGAGTGTACTTTAGTTGCCAAGAAAATCAGAATGACTGCATCTGAAATGGGAACTGTCTGCCAAAGGAAAAAAACTTTGCATTCACAGAGCACAATCCTCAGCGCCCACCTCCACTTTGTTCTATCTCAGCTTAACCATAGTGGTGACTCATGGGATATTCAATTAAAAATACTTGTGAGTTTTCCATTGAAGGCTTTCTGGTCCACCTCAATTATCTAAGCTAGTGAAGAGTTCTAGGGTGGTTCCAGTTCACATCTTACTGTGTAGAGTTTTGGGACAGGTCTCTTAGCAGATAAAGATGCCAATTCTAGAAATAGGAAAAATCTATTGTTTAAGACCATGATCCTTGATCATCCCCTGCCCAAAGTGAGGTCCAAACTGAAGGAATTAGGAAGGATGAGGTGGAGTTAAGGAGGGAGCGGGAATATGGGGCAGAAAGGCAGGATAAGTAGAGTGTAAAGGAAGAAAAACATCTGGACCTTCTAGACTGAGGTCTGGGGGTATCTTAGGTTCTGAAGTTACAAAAATTATCATTGCAACATTTATGGATGTAAGTCCGATTGTTAAAGTTGTACGTCAAGTTCCTGCAGAATCTCTGACACACCATGTATGATAGCTGGAGAGTGTTTTCTGCAACAGGAAAGAACCAAAGATGTTAAGTAGTGACCTCAGTACCAAGGCAGACCATATGTGGCCTTAACCAGACAGGTTTATGGAAGGCTTCCCAGTGGCCCCTTCCCAAGAGCACCAATGCAGAAATTGCTGAAAAGCCAGCAGGTTGACTTGTTTGCCTATGGTCCCCGACAATTCAAATCTATTCATCTGCTTCACTCCTTCTGCTCGAAAGTGAGAAAAACAGGGCTTTGGTATCTTCAAAGAAAAAATATGTTTGACTGTTTTCATCCTGCCCTGCATCTTCTGCCTGCCTCATAGGTCTGTACCCTCCATGCTCAAAGCACTTTGTACTGTGGCTTGGGTCAGAGATGCCCAAGCTTCTCATGACTTTGCCCAACCCTGCAACTTACGGAAGTAGATCCTTAAGCGCATGCATTTTTCATACTTCTGAGCATAGCAAATACCGAAACCTCTTCTGCAGTGGTCTGCCGGTGTGCGAAGGTGGCATGTTATACANGTCAGTGATGTTGCTTCTGGAGAGAGCACAGAGCTTGACATGAGGGCAGGGACTTGGGACGGGGAGGGAGATGGCAGAGCTGGGTGGAGCAGCCTTCTGAGGATGGGTGGGCAGATGAAGAACTGATGATTGAGTGTTTAGGAAGTGACACTTGAACTTTCCTTTTATCAACTCTTTTGCCTTTAGTGATGGAAATAAAAGGCCACTGAGCAAGTAAAAGGATTCTGGTCTCAATTTCAGCCTTTACATTCTGGATAACTTTCTCTCACTGGTTCAGGGCTCATCTATTTGGCTGGCCAGTGAGCTTCAGGGATCTACGTGTCTCTGCCTTCCTAACACTGGGATTATAAGCACACACCACAAGAGCTGAGGTTGTTTTGTTGTTTATTTTTCTAGCTTAAAAACAGTCAGTGAGTAACACCTTTAGGAGGTCCTGGAAGAGTGAATAATTGAAGTATGGGTTCAATTAAAAAAAATATTTCCAGAGGCTGGTTAGCTGGCTTAGCAGGTAAATTTGCTGTCAAGCCTGATTGACTTGAGTTTGAACTCTAGGACCCACATGGTGGAAGGAGAGAAATTACTTCCAAAAGTTGTCCTCTGACCACATGCATACTATAGCATGTGCAACGTACACACACACACACGCACACACACACACACACACACACACACACACACACACATTAAAAATGTTTAAAAATCTCTGGATGGTGCTAAAATTGACCATCTTATTAGGGCCATGTTGTTTCAAATCAGATGTGATTTAATGCACTGTGCTCTGATCTCACAAATCATTGTAAGAAGGGTTTGTCCCAACTTGTCAAATTAGAGAATTCAGGACAGTGACTGACAAGTTTGGAAAAATCTGTCTGATTCCAGGGTATACACGTCTCCTAAGCAGCTTGCAACAAGCTCCCTGAAATGGCTATCAGAAGCCAATGTCTAGGACTAGGACACATCACCAGATTATTGAAGGACCAGTTCTCTCAGCAACATAGATTTGTTGAATGGATAGACATAGAATGTCGTATGAATGGATGCTTTAAGGAAATCTTCCTCAGCATCTAGTTTATGGGGNTTGACAGTGGCAGAAAAGGGTAACAAAATTAGGCCTACACACCCAGGCAGATGTGGCAGAGTGCTGGAAAAGACAGAGAAGATGGACGAGAAGGCAGAGGGAGCATTCTGAAGGCATCACCCTCCCCTCCCTCCCAAATATGGTCAAAGTCCCCCCCAAATGGACATGGCTGTGCACATGGAGTTTCACTGCAGCTCCTTTGATCCTGCACTGGAGCCCATTTCTCAGGTCTGGGACTCACCCACAACAAAGCAGAAGAGGGAGAAGAGCACCAAGAAGTGTCTGTTCATTTGGACCCAGATGTCTTGTGTGGAACAAAGCTACGAAGGGCTGCAAACAGAGGTCTGCTGGGCTCCAGGGAGAGGCTTTCTCTTCCAGCAGAAGTTGGTGATTATTTATGCCTAAGGGGAGCCAGTCACACAAGGTTTATTTTGAGAGCTCAAGTTCATTGGCTGTGGTCTCCATAGTCTTGAGACCTGGAGCCTGAAGCTGACCAGGTAGTTTTAAGGTAAAAGGACCCTGAAATGTGAACAATTTCTTGGCTAAAAGCTAGAAATGTCTTTGAGCCTGTGAGCAGCTTTGTGCTTGCTGGAGACCCAGGGTACCTGAAGGCTTTAAGCCAAAATGTCTCTGATTCTGTCAGGGACAGAAACTAGGGAAAGCAGAAAGTGGAGGTGTATTTAGATTTTCCTTGTCCCTTGCCCTACAAAGGAGTACCCCTTCCCTGGAAACCGCACTGAGTATATGACTGAAACTCAGAGGCACCTGGACACCCAAATGNAAACTGCACTGACCAGCTCACCCTACCCCCATCCCTCCATGCAGGAAAGCCTTGTTATCGCCAGGGCAGTGAGGCTCATGGTATCCCCTCCAGGATGCCCCTCCTGCCTTACAGGAACTCTGACCTTTTCCTTTCTGTAATAAAACACCTCTGTAAAATTCACCCTCGCTGGTCTGGGAATTTCATTCTTCAAATTTGCAAGCCAAGAGCAATGGAAGTCACTGGCAAGTTCCCAGGACTCTAGTCCACTGGGATAAGCAAATTCAAGAGTCAAGAAAGGCTCCATCACTCTCGAGGTACCCCAGAATTCCCATATGAACAGAAGACAATAATGACAATGAAAATTTGTTAGTGCTTCCACTGTGCTAACTTCTTTTTACAATATAGTCTTTATCACATTAATTATAGTTGTCCTCCAGTATCAAGAGGATANTGGCTCCAGGAACCTCCACATATACCACAATCTGTGATGTTCAATATGTAAAATTGTGTAGTATTTGTATATACCTTATGCATATACTCCTATATAGTTTAAAACATATTTAGGTTAGTTATAGTACCTCANGATAT
Organism: Neotoma lepida; assembly: GCA_001675575.1. Lineage (NCBI taxonomy): Eukaryota > Metazoa > Chordata > Mammalia > Rodentia > Cricetidae > Neotoma > Neotoma lepida. Next base: position 4,834 of record LZPO01027436.1, on the reverse strand, counting down.
AGTACTTATATTACAGTATAATAATATAATGTGAAATAATTCTACATAAATAGTTATTGTTACTGAACTTGGGGTCACAGTCTGACCCCAAGGAGCCATGTTTGGCCACTCCTCCTCCAGAAGTCAATTAAAACAGCCAAATTAATAGTAAAAAGTAGAAAAATGAGATTTTTTTTCAATGTTGCCACATTAGGGAGAGGGACAAAGAGACCCAGAAGTTCTTCCAGTCCATCTCTGGGATCCTAAAGTGAGATTAAAGTTTAAACAGAGGGCCAGAGATATGCACGTCTAAGCAGCCCAGGTCAAGGTTTGGTCTTAGCTAATAGTGACCCATTATTGTGTATGTTTCAGTTTCCATCCTGCAAAGACAAATTCTGAGAACTGTGTGACATCTCTTCTCTGGGAGCCAAGTTCTCCCTCTGATGGCATCAGACTTCAGCCTTCTCCTGGCATGAGGTCTCAAGGGAAGAGGACTGTAGTTTCTTAGAGTTCATTGTTTCAATTAAAAAAAAAAACTATTGTCTGATATGTCTGATTGAGGGAAAAAATGTCTGTTTGGACTAGTTTCATTTCTGCAGGTTTCTTACAGCATGCTGCATGGCTTAGGGAATAATGACAAGGAAAATTGATTTTTTTTTCCTGAAAACTTTCAATGTGTGGTTGAATGTGGAATCTGTGGCTACCAAATAATGGCTGCACTGTTGTTGTTATGATATTGCCATTCTTATTCTGTCTTCACAGAGGAGGAAACTAAGGCTTGGTGAGGTCCAGTGTCATTCCCATGGTCACATACCTGGTGACTAACAGTGCTAGTACTTAGAGTAAGTCTCTCAAATTAGAGTTCACACTTTTCGCCACTACGATTCAATACCTCTTTGAGACTTATTTATACATTCAAAACACAGACACTACTCCATGTATGAGAGAAGAACAATTAACAAGCTCATCTGGCCCATTTCTTTATGGGGAAGAGAGAGGTCAGAGAAAGAGATAGAAAGCTGTGACCAAGCTGGACCTTCAACCTAGAACTTCTGATTCTTGCCTTGGATTATCAGAAATCTGATTACAGACATGTGAGAACACACACATAGGTATGGTGGCACATGTGTGTCTATGTGTGGGGTGTTATCATTTTTCGGATGATTTGAAATTTCAGTTGTGACACTAAGTTACCTGTGTTCTCTTCCAAGATACCATTTTTTCAAGATTCTTGTCGGCCTGTAAGACAAATTTCTAAACGGTCTTATTAATAAACACACAGAACAGGAAATAGGGGTGAAAAATCTGACAGACATCAGAAGAATTAGGAACAAGCCACCAGCTAGCCTCACCTCACCAACACTGCTGCTGCTTCCAAAGAGAGCAAAGCAAAGAGAAGAGAGTGACTTCCTCTCTAAGCAGGCTTTTTATGCCTGTCCATTCTGCTAACTCATTTATCTCTCTCCACCAAGCTACATCACTTCCTGTCTGTCTGCACAGACCTCCTGAAATCTATGGCTGATGTTGGGATTAAAAACGTGTGCCACCACTGCCTTCCAGCTTGTTCCCTAGTGTGACCTTGGACTCACAGAGAACCAGATGGATTAAGGGNGTGTGCTAACTTGCATGACTTTTGTTTTTACTACTAGCGGCTGGCTGCCCGTTTTNGTCCGATCCTCAGATAAATTTTATTGGGGGAACACAGATAAAATATCACCACATTGGCCAATTTGAAACTAAAGAAAAGAAGGTAATTTAAGAACAAAGCTATTGTTGCTTTCTCGATCTGCTTAGAGTCTTATAATTACCCTAGGCATNGTGTCCTTGAGATTTGAAATTTCTACTTTGTATTAAGAGTTCTGTCTTTAGACGTGCAGATGTTAGAGTAAGGATTATTTAATGATATGAAGAAAATCAGATCAACAGTCTAATGTAAAGACTGGCAAATGATAGATAAATAAGAACTGCAAAATCTTTGTGTTTAAAATATCCCATGTAAAATTAATCAATCATCATCAGAAAGGCTTCCTCTGGCAGCAGAAGGCAACAGATGCAGAGACCCACAGCCAGACATTGCATGGAGAGAAAGTCTAAATGGGTTGTCTCCATCAAATCCTTCCCCACAGAGCTCAGGGAACCCCATGGAAGAGGAGGCAAAAAAGTGTAAAAGCCAGAGGTGATGGAGGACAACAGGAAGACAAGGCCCTCTGAATCAACTAACAANGCACATNTGAACTCATGGAGACTGAAGCAACAAGCATAAGTCTTCACCAGGTCCTCTGCATATATGTTATAGCTTTTAGCTTAGTATTTTTATGGGACTCCTGAGTGTGAAAACAAGTGGGTCTCTGATTCTTGTGCCTGCTCTTAGGATTGTCTTGCCCAACTTTGATCTGATGGTTTTTGTTTTATAACATTATATTTCATTTTGTCATTGAAGGACCCTCACTCAAAAATAGGACCCTCACTCAAAAATAAGACCAAACTAACAGCCTCTGCTGAACTAAAAGAATAGGCCTGAGTTTTAAGTTTCGAGCTTCCCAGGAATGCTGACAGAGGCTCCAGGAATTGAAACAGTACAAAGTCACAAAGTCAGGATGTCCAGAGGGCCATCTGAAAGCAACTGATTAACCACAGAATATCCCAATGCTGGAGATAGTCTATAGAAGAGGTCTTGTAACAAACAACAGGTCTAGCTAAAGGATCAGATAACTCAGGAACTGTAGAAATTCCTAAGAGTAAGCAAAGATAAGCTAGTCAAAAATGAANCCGTGCTAACCCCCCTCCCCTTTGAGGAATTTTGTGGTTTTTGCCTTTAAAAGTTAAGCTCACAAAGAAAGAGCAATTCTCCTCCCCACCTTGCTGTGACGGGTACTACGGATGAGAATTCCCTGTCGGCTTGTTCTGCGCACCTTTAATAAACCTTGCTTTTGCATTCTGGATTTCTCGAGTCTCTGATGGTCTCTTTGAGGGTCTTAACCTGGGCACAACAGTCATGTTTGGTTGTTAACCCTTAGAAGCCTGTTCTTTTCTGGTGAGAGACAGAAATGGAATGGATCTGGAGATGAGGTGAGGTAGAGAGGAATTGGGAGGAGTAGAGGGAGGGAAAACTACAAAGCTATATATCAATATATATTGTATGAGAAAATAATCTATTTTCAATAAAAAGAAAAAAGTCTCCCTATGCCTGGCTATGTGTATATATACATTATCTAAATGTATTTGTTTTTATATTGTTGCATGGTAATACATTGGCTTGTAGTGAATGNTCACATAAATGAAATTGTTAAATTAGTNCAAATTCCTTTTAGTAAATAGTGTATAATTGGAGTTTCTGGGAAAAATTCCTGGCTCTGACAGCCCCACTAGGTTCAGCTTCAATAGAAGTCTAAAAATGCCAAGGGTATTAATGAGCGCACACATAGGTGAGATGTGCGCATGTGTGTATATGTGTGTGGGTGTAATCATTTTTAGGATGATTTTCAGGTTCACTAATGTAGTGTTAAGGAACACAGAGAAGAGATTTTAATAGATGTGGCCACGTTGGTAGAAGCAACTAGAGGGGTGTGATAGCACTTTATTTGTGGTCCTGACATGAATTTTATTTTTCAATAAGAAACAAATTTAAACTGTTTAACTGAGCAGGCTTGATCATTGCTCAGTTGATCTAAGAAGAACCTAGGGCTTGAGGGGATGGACTGGTTCTCCAAAGATGATTGCTCCTGTTCCAAGATGTAACCTTAACTTCATGGATGATTGCTCTAATCCAGGCAGTCATACAGCTAGGCTCCACAATTCCTGGAACTGACTGACTAGACAATGATTAATTCCCTGTTTAACATGCTTATGCACAGAGGTAAGCAGATAACCTGAAGAAAAGGAGGCAGGCACAGAGAGGAGAAAGAAATCACAGACTTCTATTTTGCCTTTAGTTGATGAGAAAATAGAGAGGTTTTGAAGACTATTGACAGTGCCTCTCAGTTTTTCAGATACAACTTTCTGTGTTTTGTTGGGATGCAGTTATTTTATTAAGAGAGAAATGTTGGAGAGAATGAGCAAGAGCCAGGAAAGGCTGGCATGTGGTGGCAGTGGACAAGAACTGTGCACAATAGCTCCTCCCTGATCCCTTTTCTGATCCCTCAGATTCCCTATTAGAAGAGGTGGTGCTCTTTGGTCTTCTGCCAGGAGACAAACAGCCAGTGGTGGGGCCAGTGAGGNAAGGGAGAAGAAGTCATCAGGGAATCAGAGTGGACACCCACGGGTGACAAGACATCCATGGAGGAGTTGGACCAATGGGTTAATGTTTGAATTAACAGTAGATGCTGTGTACAAAAGCTAAGGAAAATTTAACAAAGAACCAATGTACATGAACTTTATTAACCTTATAGCATCTGTGGAGACATGGTCAATTCTATGACCTTATAGTACTCTTTAGAATTGGCAGAAAGTTACAGATGCAAAGTATCAGTTCATAGGTGACATGCAAACAGAGGTAATTTCCTGGAGCCTGTGACTNCTCTTGTAGCATTAAAAGTGTTGTCTTCAGAATGTATTATAGTATTGTCTAGAAAACAAAAAAAGAAAAAGAAAAAGAAAAAAGAAAAAAAAGTCACTCAAGTACATGACTTTTACTGTGAATATCTATAAAATTATGGAAGTACCAATGTGTGGACATATTTTACAGATCTATTTGATTGTCTTCCACTTAGAGATGTAGTAGATAGACAGACTCTGTGTCCATGATGGCCTCTCCCATCCATAGATATATTGGATAGTACTTTTAAGAAATTTCACATGAGGGCTCAATGTGTGATCTGTTATGGTTGGATTGAGATTATTGTGGGGGATAGGGTAA
>LZPO01027435.1:386873-406528 GCA_001675575.1 Neotoma lepida | reverse complement strand
CACACCTAGCTTTGGCTGGTACTTTTAAAAATGTGTTAAGACGGGGCTACAGAGCTGGCACAGTGGTTAAAAGTACTTACTACTCTTCCAGAGGACTTGGATTCAGTTCCCAGCACCCATATGGTGGCTCACAACCATCCATAACTACTGTTCTAGGGGATCCCATGCCCTCTTCTGACCTCTACAGGCACCAGGAACACACATAGTGCACATACATATACACACATAAACCTCCATGCACATAATTTTTTAAGTGTTAAGATAAGGAAGGATGGGGTGGAGAGATGGCTCAGTGGTTAAGAGAACTGGCTGCTCTTCCAGAGGACCCAGGTTCAATTCCCAGCACCCACATGGCAGCTCACAACTGTCTGTAACTCCAGTTCCAGAGGATCTGACACCTTCGCACAGACATACATGCAGGCAAAACACCAATGCACATGAAATAAAAATAAACTAAAAAAAAAATATAAGGAAGGACAAGCAAAGATACAGAATCTGCCACAGACTAAAGGAGACTAAAGCTAAATATAATGGACTATCTTAAATTTGATCCTGGAAGAGAAAGAGGACATGAGTGCAAAATCTAGTAAAACTTCACATGGGGTCTCCACTTGGGAGCGCAGTGCTACATCGGTTTCTTAGCTGACATTCGTACTATGGTTCTGTAAAGCAACTAGAAGAAACTGGGTAAGGGATCGGGGCATTTTTGTACTATCTTTTCAACTATGTGTGTGTGTGTGTGTGTGTGTGTGTGTGTGTGTGTTCAAAATAAAAAAGTTGTTCTAAAAAGGGACACAGCTGAGAGTTAGCAGACACTGTGGCAACAATGAAATAAGAATAAGATGTTATTTTTTAAAAGGTGCAAAAAGACATCCTAGAAACTTATAATATGGTGGTAAAATGTAAAGCTTGATAGAGAGATTAGAATGCAAAACCGAGAAACCGACAGACGAAAGTACAGACGTGGAAAACCAGAGAGGAGGAGGAATAGGAAGGAGGGGAGGAGATGGAAGAGGTTGGGGGGGAAGGTGGGGGGGAAGGGGAGAGAGGTGTCTGAGTTAAGAGTTCGCAAAAACAAAATAATAAAAGGATAAAGAGAAGGGATGAGAGAAAACAGAAAAAGAAATCATTAAGAAACGTCCCAAAGTGAAGGCCATGAGCATGGAGTTTGCAGTGTCTGCTGAGTGCTAAAAGAAAGTAAATACCATTAAGATAAGTGTGGATTGTTTGAACATTGGGCAGAGGGGGAAATTTTTATGTTTCTGGTTAAAGAAACAAAACAAAACAGGTCATATATGATGGGTCAGGACTCTGAATGCTTTGAAACTCTGTGTCAGGAGGCTGGAAGGAACTGTCATAAAACATCAGAGGCAAATGGTTTCCAGCTAGACTCCAACCTGCCTGATTCCTGTGAATTGTGCAGGGGTAGGAAGGCTGAGGCCTGCAAGCTAAGAGCCAGGTTCCCATGAACCTTTCTCAGGAAGGCAAATGGATGGGCTGGAGAGGTGGCTCAGAGGTTAAAAGCACTGACTATTCTTCCAGAGGTCCTGAGTTCAATTCCCAGCAACCACATGGTGGCTCACAACCATCTGTAATGAGATCTGGTGCCCTCTTCTGAAGAAAAAAGAAAAAGAAAACATTCTGTGCCAGACAAAGAAAAAAGAAATCAAGAAATCAAGGAAGAGGCTACAGGAGGACCCAGGAAAGAGGAGACACCTCCCAGAGAGGTGAGGACAATCCCAGGGAGTTTTAAGCTTGGAGAACAGCCAGTCTTCACTGGAAGGCCTCAGACAAGAACTTCTTGTCTTGTGAGTAGAAACTAGAAGTGTCAGGTTGAATGAGAGGAGGGNCAGGTAAAATGGCGGGAATCGGAGGCAGAATAAGTCCAGGTTCACAGAAAACTAAGCAAATAAAGTAACAAACAAAACCTCGACAGTTGTCACCTTTAGAAAACAATTGTGTGTGCTATGATGTACAGTTCTGAACAGCACTTGTCAGGTCAGGACAAGGTCAGCAGTGAGTTCGAATCTAACCATATCACAACCTGATGACACCGGAGGGCTAGGGCCAGGGGTGGGGCAAGTTCTCATCTCCCACAGTGGGGTGTCTGCAGACAATGCCTAAACCTGANCAACCATGCAGAAGCGACATAAGTATGTCATTCTGAGATNCGGAGCTCGGAGAAGAGAAGTGGCAGCCTCTGGGGAGTTGGAAAATGCAGAGGGGGCTGCTGTGCTTACACAGCTTGCCTGGTGTAACCATTGCTTTACACCAGGTGCCTTGTAATGCAGACTTAAAAACCCTAAAATTTGAAATCCATCTAGAAATGTAAGCGGGGGAGGCAGAGAAGGCAGAGAAGCGAGGGAAGGAAGAAGGGCAAACAATAGAGGTAGACGCATCACACAGGAGACCACTCTGACCCTGGCTCTGGCCTCAGGACAGGGGCTACAAAACAGGAGAACTGACCATTTTACTCAGTCTGAAAGTGAAGTCAACTTGAGGTGTTAATTCTCTGATCACAGATATAGATGACCAAAAGACCAAGTTGGTGTTTATGACCTCTGTTCTGGAGTCCCTTCCTGCATTTTCCCAGAGTGAGAAATAATCATCAGAAAGGGATAGCAGTCACTGGAGTGATCTGACAGATAAAGCCACCCATNCCTGGGGGCTGAGGGACAGTGCCAAGGAAGGCTGGAGACACTCCGGGTCTTTTGCAATTGTTGGAGCTTATGTCAAAGTCAAGGGGCTTATCTCCTATGGACTCATAGGCAATCTTGCCTGGGAAGGGCTTGGGGATGAGAGTGGCTGTCTAGAAAGTGGGACTGAGCAGACTGTCAGTCTGTTAACTCTCACAGCCCTTGTGGAATACGAGCTCTGCATAATGTATAGGGAATGCACAAACTCACCATCCTTCAACTCCATAGCCTCTTATTCCAGGGACACAGTGGAGGCCAGGTCCTGGGATAGGAGGACCAGTATGTGGTCTATACTGGTAGGCCTCAGGTCAAATACAGGCTCAGATGAACAGTTTGGAAAAAAACTCAAGAGCACTGAGTTCATCAGACAGTAACACACTGGACCGAAACCCTCTGGGTGGGCTCAGTTCTCCGAACAAACCATGTTTGTCAAAGGAAAGACAACAGGACTTGTGGCTACTCTAGAGCCCCATCACTGTCCTGGCCTTTGTAAGGCCAGGGCACTTCCATGCCCTCATATGCTTTGGTAGCACCACAGCCCCTCCAAGGACCCTCCACAACTGTTGGTGCTCCAGGATGTTGGCACTGTCCCCAAATAGTAACACTTTTACATCACATGTTCACTGGTAAGTCATAGGGGGTTCAAGGTTATAAGAGCACTCCTGAATCAGCTCCGTGGCCAGATATGATCTTTTAAAAAATTGATTATTATGTGTGTGTGTGTGTGTGTTCATTCATGTACAAGAGTATAAATGCATGTATGCCATGACATATGTATGGGAGTAAGAAGACAACCCCAGGCATCTGTCCTCACCTTCCATCTTGTTCAAGCCATAGTCTCTTTGTTCTTTATCACTGGGTATGCCAGGCTAGTCGGACAGTGATCTCCCCAGGATTCTCCTGTTTCTGCATTCAATCTCACTGAGATCACACACCCACACTACTGCACCAGGCTTTGTGTGAGCTCTGAGAATTCAAACCCAGTGCTTCATGCTTGTCTTTACCCACTGAGCTATCTTCCCAGCTCTGGACCTTTTGTGGCTCTGCCATGGGTTTCTATAGCGGCTCTGCAAATGTGGGGGATATGTCCTACCCAAGAAGTCATTTTGAGGTGGAATGTCTCATCTAATGAGGCAGCTGATTCAACGTCCTGGGAACTCCCAATCTGTCCCCCCAAAAGCTGTGGTCTGAGGTGTAAACGTTGTGCAGGCCCCAGGGGTCCTAATCAGAAATAGAAGCTGCCAGACCCTCCTTGACACAAAGCAGTGAGTTTTCAGGGCCCAGTTTCCTGTCCACCCCCCAAGTAGGCTCCAGACCTCACTGCCTCCTTCTCCCTGAGTGGTTCCTCCACCACTTAGCAATGGAGACAATTTACATAATGCATGGCATGTGAGCGCAATAATGACTTGGGAAGCAGGGTGCCCGTTAGTGGCTCCCTTAGTGGTTCCTAGGGAGGGGAAATACCTGCTCCCACACTGCTACCTCCTCCCTTATGGAGCTGGCTTGTAACGCTGCTGGGAAGCAGGGCCTTTAAGTGCTCAGTGGCTGCCAAGAAGAATCTAGAAAGGACGTATCCGGCCTGAGACAGGGACTGGAGCGACCTCAGGACACTGGAGGAAATTTCCAAAGTACTCAAGTTTGGAACACAAATCCACCGAGCCATGCTCCTGGAGTCCACATCCCTGCTGGGCCCAGGCCCTGCATGCTGATCCTTCCTGGAAGAGGCCGCTCCTACAGGCAGGAAGCTTTAGCTAGGCTGCCATGGAGCCAGGCTGCAGCTGCCCAGGAGGCGGTCACGTTCAAACACAAAGGCAACGATGGAAGGGGGAGAGTACATAAAAATTACTGGCATGGTAATTGCTTTTTATATAAATGTTCCTTTTAAAAGTTTTCCCCAGTGGTAAAGTCCCTCTTTAAAAAGAATAAATTCACTGCACACCAATTTATTCCACGCCTATAGATGGAGCATAATGAAAGCTCTTCNGTCAACACCTGATCAGGAGGCAAGTGGTTGCCTCTTGACCCAGCTACCCAGTCTGACTGCGCAATGATGCAGTGGAGTATTGGGGTGGGGTAGGGGGGTCTCTGAGGAGTGAGGGCTGGAGTTAACATCGAGCCCAGACTGTAGGACTCTGGTACAGAGCTCACTAGTGTCTCAGGAGCTGTGCTCAGATGGAAGATGCAGAGCAGGGTAGCNACAACCACAGTGATGTATCTAATAGGAAGGAGTGTGCGGCTGTGATTACTGGGAAATGTGAGGACCCTCATTTTGTAGGGACTGGATAGCATAGGCATTAATGCAGGGAAAGCATAATGGGCTACTAGAGCTGCCTGAAGAAGAGCCCAGCATGCCTGCAGAAGTACTCCCTACACATATCCAGAGGCACAGAATCAGTGCCCTCCGACCAGCCATCGCTCCATAGGGACAAGGTCCTAGGTGGCTTTACAACCCAGCCTTTGTACTNGATTAAAGACATCAAGAACTACCCTGCACAATGTCCATGATCTCCACTGTGGGGTCATTTCATCCTGAACATAGACACACAATGGATGCTATCCTGTCCCATTGCAGGGAAGCTGCACACAGTATTGGGGAANGACTTGGGGAAAGCATGTGTGTAATGTGTGTTCCTCATCCACAACTGAGATTTCTCAGCTTGGATAATGATTTGGTTAAGTAGTTCTCACCTGCTTAGGTGACAGAACTCTTGGCATCTGCCTCCTCCAGTCCCACCCTGCCCTATGTGTGCCTGCACACTTCCGCAGGCAGCTCTCAACCACACACTGATCCATATGCACCCTCTTGCCTGGTCACACTTGTCATGTGGAATACATGCAGACATGAGCACTCCCTTCTATGAACACACAAACACTCATTCATCCATGCCTCCCTTGTAGCACTCAGGCACAGGCGTCTTCAGTGTGAACACATATGCATGCTCACACTCCCGCTCAGGATCATGCATACTTTAATCTCTCTTCCATATACCTTGGTCAGCCAGGTGCAACTTCATACAGTCTCAGCATGCAGGCACTGTCTCTCAGCGAATCACCAGGGCTAATGGCCTTCCTGGTTGTTCAGGTGGATTCTGGAAGGCCTGGCCATAACCCTGCCCTCTGGTTATGGTTTCTGTACTCCATATGATGAAATCACAATATTGGGCCCCCTAGAGGTTCCTGGCAGTCTCTGTGTACAGTAAGGATGCAAAAGCTGACGGGAGTGGCAAGTGTTAGACACCAAGGGCTTTGGTTGGCATTGATCTAGAGGGCTTCCTGGAAGAGGAGAGCTGTGATCTCGGTTTGAATCAGCAGAGAAGTGGAGAAGGTGAATGAGGAAGAATAGCAAGTGGATTTGGAAGAAGTCCAGTGAGGGTAGGGGCACAGGACAGCTGGGAGACCCAAAGGCCTAAGCCAAGTTTCCTGCTACCTCTACTCAGAGCTTCCACCTTAGCTAAGACTTTGCATCACCCCAGAATGGCTCCTACTCCCTAGCTTCAGCCAGATGCCAGCATATCAGTGCATCCAGTTCTCCAGAGCACCTCTTCCCAGCCTGTGTCCTGTTTCNTCATAGAAAGCAATCAGGGATCCCGTATGTAGATGGCATTCTGGCAGCCCCATACAGGCCCATCTCTCCCAGGGCAGCTAGCACTGACCTCACTTCCCCCATGTGGGGGCTAGATGGTACCCAAGGCCTTGTGGGACAGTCAGAGACCCAATGCTTCCTTCTCAATCTTTAGATGTCTACCTTCGGTTATCCATCCACAGAAGAGTCACTAGCTCATCATCTGTTGTTACAGCCATGTAGCATCTACATGCAGAGCATATACTGCAGCCATGTAAGNGCATAGCCTGTTTCTCATCCTGCTGTGCACCCTGAGGCTAGGCACCCAAGCCTAAGTGCCAGTCATGTGGCTATCCAGCCAAGGAGAGACAAGGACAGGGCCTTCGGGGACTACTCAGGATCCAACTACTTCAGTCTCCTCCCCTATGTGGAATAGGTCAGCTAGCCTTCAGAACCGCCAGATCCCAAGGCTAGGAGAGAAGTGTAGGGAAGACCAAGGCTGTGGCTCTGTTACTTTCTCCAAACACGGCATCTCTACACATACAGAGAGGACAGTTGTAGTCGGGAAAGGTGGGGAGAGGACACCTCCATTTTCAGCCTGGTAGTGGGAAANGCTGCCTGCGCTGCCCCCGGGGTCGGCTGTGGTTTGTCAAAACCAATTACTTCTCTGCCTCTGCCAAGTGCTTGGGGCTCCATGAATCTGAGTCCAGTGTCCCTGTGGCTGCCACCGATCCAGCAATGGATAAGAACGGAAATGGGGAGGAATACAGATTGGGTCAACTGTCCCCCATGGCCCAAGATGAAAACCCACAAGGCTCTCTATTCAATCCCCCATCTCCCACNCTGGATCATCAAGACCAGCCCCTGGCTCTAGACTCAGCAGTCCATCACTCTTCAGAGATGGGTGTGGAAGCTGGGGGAGGAGAGCAGAGGCCCTAGCTACTTCTGTAAGTTACAAGGGCTGGGTCTTCATAGAAGCTATACTCTGCTGTCCTTCCACAAAGCCATCTTTATTGGATAGGCATCTCCAAAATTCCTGAAACAATAGAAGTGAGGGGCCTTCACTTCAGGGAAGTGCTGTCTATCTGGAAAGGTTTTGTTTATGTCCTCTAGCACTGCCTCTTCCTCAAGAAGAGGAACCCCCAGCCAGAAGACCCTGAAATCCCTGGAGCTTCCATCTAAAGAACCCCTGATCCCAGCTGTGGCCTGACCCACCAACCCACCCATTCCTGGAGCCAATACCTGGGAATAGCCCAGAGCTTGGTGGCTTTGTACTGTCCCCTAGTCTATGCTAGGCAAGCTGCCATACTCTTCACTCTTCTTAAAGGGCATGAGAGGCAAGCATGTGACTTGTTGGCTAATAGAATAAATCAAGTCNGAGCCTCCTGGGATGCAAAGGTCCCTCCCCTTAACCTCTGCCATCTCTTTCCCATGGTGTCTCTGCATTTGGTTCCCTGGACTTCTGGCCAAGGAAACCACTACCCTTCATTTGGTCATAGATGCTATTTATTCCAGCCCTGCTCAAGCTTGGTGGCCTTTATGCCTTTCTCAGTAAAATGTTTCCAAAATATGTCACGATCAGTTGGGATGAGAAAAACCAATTTNCAAAATCCTGGGTTGAGCTAAGCAAAGAGGACACCCTGATATCTGAATTTTTAAAAAGTCTGTGGCCAACCCTTGGAACTGCAATCAGTTTGTTCTGGAGATANGGAATGAAGACTCCCCACATTACAGGGTTCCTTTTCCTGGCAGAAAGGCCCTGATGCACACGNCTCTCTGATACCAACACCTTTCCTGCTTCCTGCTCCCCCCAGGCTCCTATATCCCCCACAAAGACAGAACCTTGGATCTTCATATCACAAATAGGGGGGAGGAGTTCAAACAGGCAGGAAGGCATGCCCCAGGTCCCACAGCANAAGTCCGGCCCTGTCATTCCCACTCACATTATGCTTCAATCGCTGCTCAGGGCACAAACTCTAGGTTCAACCCCAGCTTCACCTTAGTGTGAACCAGGGCAGGTTCTGTCTTCAGAAGATACAGACCACCAAACATGTCCTTCCCACTCCAAGCTATTCCTCATGCCCTGGAGATGACTTTGGATGTGCCCCACAGTGACCTCTTGTCAAAAGCTAGAAGCCAGAGGCCCCTCCCCCTAAGCTTGTATCACTGACTGGTCCCATCCAAGGATATTCTTCTAGACCCCTCTATGTCTATGGACTCCCCAGAAACCTTGGCAGCACCTTCCTGAGAAGATATCCAGAATCCTAGAAGCCATCTAGCAAGGACCCCTNCCTCAGTCTTTCCCTGCTGAGACTCCAGGGGTGGAGGGCAGGCATGTTTGTGCCCAGGCCCCTTGTGGGTTTTACTATCACTGTATCCTCACCTGCTGAGGCAGTTCNGACACAACACCCTCATGCTCCCAGACAGAAGGAAAAGGGGAGGGCTGGGGGTTGGGGGGGGCTGAGAGAGGCTCTAGTGCCAATCCAGCCTCAGCAGACTTGTAGGAGCTGCCAGGGTTGGGGGGACTAAGGCTGTTGGTACTCAAGAGAAGTCCTACCTAGGGAAGGTGTCCTGGGGCAGCCACCCTCCACCCTACTTCCTGCATGCCCTCTCTGATGAGCCGTGTGAAAAGGTGGTAGACCTTAGCCTGGCTGGTCCATGGGCAGCAGATCCTTCCATAGATGAAACAGCTTTTAGAAAAACTCCTCAAAGATGGAATTTTTTTTCCACTTAGACTCATTGCAGAGTGTGCGTCTCAGGGCACAGCAGAGAAGCAGTGACAACTTCCCATCCAACACTGCGTATCTCCACTCGGGAAAGCATGCTCCAGACTTCAGAGTGGGGTGGGGGGGCGTGTGTGTTGCCACACAAAAATAGGAAAGGGAAGGGGAAAGGCAGGGAGTAGGCTATACTGAAAACACGGTACAAAAAGGGAGTCCAGACAGGGTCTGGCCAGGCTCTGATGCACCCGCCTCTCTGTAACCAATTATGCTCAAGCAGCGGCCTCATCACGTTTCAGACGCCCTCCCAGGAGCCCCCCCTCAGCCCCATGCATCCCCGCTGGGTGCCGAGCAAGAGGACCATATGGAGGGAATAATAAGACAATTAACTTTCCATTAAAGAATAATATATGTGGGTTTTTAGGGAGGCAAGCGACAGCAATCCCTACCCAGCGGCATATTTCACACCCGAGCCCCTTACCCCCCTCCCCACTACAACACGCCCCACATCACCATCATCTGCACCAGGAGAGAGGAGGGTGCCACTAGGCCCCAACAGGAGGCAGGCGGCTGGATGAAGGGGTGGGGCCTGTGTGATAAGCAAGTGCAGAACCACTAAGAAAATGGTTCTGAGATGGGGGTGGGGGGTGGGTGGGTAGCCAGTGAAGATCTGGGAGGGAATTGGTGGGGTTCCCTCATCATCCCCCCAGCAGACTCTCAGTGCACTGCATACCTAAGGAGCTGCTTGCTGCCTGCCTTTCAAAGGCACGCACAAATCAGTGTGTGGGCCAGGGGTCAAAACCTCTACCTTTGCTTGGCCCTTTTGGGACTACTTCAAACCCCTGGCACCTCCCCTCACCCAAGCTTTTTTCTTCTTCTTTTGCTCCTGCCCCTCTATGTTTCTGGGGTTCCATGCCACTTCAGGGCACTGCTAACCTTGCCTTGGGTGCCCAGCACACACTCTCCTCAAACGGGAACAGACCACATCTTCAGCAAATACTAAAGCCAGTGTGTGAGTTTACAGAGGTGCCAGCTGGGGAGGAGGTGGGGGTGGGTGGGTGGGGCAGAGAGACATTTCTCAAAGGCACCTACAGAGGACCCTAGATGTTTCCAGACTTTGGCCCATGNTGATAGCCAGCTCCAGATGCGGCATTCTGCAAATATTAATTACACATTCCTGGGAGCGCTGAGCTGACGAGCAGGAGGAATAGCCAGGGGCGGACAAGATGGACTAGGACTGTGGTATCGGCGTTGGTTTGGAAATACTATTTTTGGTCCTCATAAGAAGTCGAAGAGCCACAGACACCATGGGCCTAAATCACCCTGACTGGAGGATGTCAGTTGGGGGGACCCAGTGGGAGACTGAGACTGGGGATTTCCGAACCTGAGGTCCTGCTCGTGTGGTCATAGTTTGGGAAGGTGCTGACTGCGCAGGTTCCTTTGCCCTGACATCTGCTCTCCAGCACTCATGGCTGGCCTACCTGAGCTCCAGGACTGGCTGTTGGAGATGACTGACCAGGACCTTGGGTTTCCCTCCTTCATGATAGGTCTGTGAGGATAACTAGTAGCACGTAGCGCGGCTAAGATCATCACGCAGGAGAAGGCAGTTGGGATATAGGCAGGGCAATAGGCATTTCTACTCTGATCAGCAAGTGAGGTACATGGAGTTTGATATGGGCAGTATGTTTCCAGAAGACATGCTGTGGTTCCCAGACATGGCCATCTCAGGTCCCTGCTCCAAGCCAGCTTTGTCAACAGTTTTCCCTCACTCTTAGCCCAAGCAGAAGGTCTTCTCCCCTGTAAGCAAGTATCTCACCAGGTCAGAAACCTATCCCAGGGCTGGTATACCTGGTGTCCCAGGGCTGGTATACCTGATGACAGCCTCATGCCAGAGGACAGTCTTTCATGCTTTGCTTTTCACAAGGTCCCCAGAGCTGTTCTCCTTGTACCCTAGACATCCATTCGGAAGTGGGAATGTCCCTAACTTAGGCTTCAAAGAGAAGAGACCTGCCCTTCTCCTCATCCTCCCCTTGCACCCCCCAAGCAACTGATGAATTATTCATCCTGATATCCTCATTATGCAAATGAGCTCTGAGCCCAAGCATATGTTCCCTACTCTCCCCCTAGGATGGGGACAATATGGTGCTGATGGGGGAGGGTGGAGGGAGAGAGGCTCAGGAGACCTCTCTCAGCCCCATGGGCTGTGGAGGGGACAGACTGCTTAGGGTCCATACTTTCACGGACTGTACAAGGCAAGGTTGGCAAGGACTGGTGTGGGGCTATAGTGCCCAAGAAAGCATAGCTCAGGGGTGTCTGGCTAAAGTAAGGAAGAAGAGATGAGATATTAGCAGCAGATGCTGGCCTAAAGTCAGATGAGGGAATGGGACAGGGTCTTCATAGGCCACTTCCTCACCCTATGGTATGCCATGTATCTAACCTATAAATGGGCCACAGTCTGCCCCCAGCCATGCCCCCATGGGGTTGTGATAAGGTNGGGATGAGGAAAATGCCAAGGCAAGGAAAACTCTCCCAAATGCCACTGTCTGCAGTTTCTGCTCTCTTGCAGCTGCCAGCCCTTGAGGCTCCAAGCTAGGGGGTGGGGGCAGCCTCTAGGAGCACGGCAGGCAAGGAGTGGAGCCATGGAAGAGGCTCTGATCACCCCAGTGGCCGGGATCTGGGGAGCTCAGAATTGGCTCAGAAGCCTGAGGAGGGGCAGCCCCAGTGGGGGCCTAGGCTGTCAGCTTGGCAGCACCAGTGAGAGAGTCAGTGATGGCGTCAGGAGCTGGGTCACGGCTCTGCACCAACCATCCTCCTGACCAAACCAAACACAAGCAGGGCACACCAGCCCTTGCACATGCATTGGAAGGAGGAAAAAGGTGTAAGGGTCTGGGCCAGATGTGAACTGTGGAGCAGGTGGGGAGTCCACTGGCTAGGTCATTCTAGCTCCCACAGGGGTGCTCTCTTCCGCTAGAGCTGTACACCCGTCCCCTCCCCCACGGACACATCTTGGCCAAGTATTCTGTGCCAAGAAGCAGTCCCAGAGCTGTCAGCAGGGAGAGGCTCAGGAAGCAGGTGAGAAAAACTGGAGCAGGGCAGAGCCACTGAGAGCTGGCAGCCGTGGGCAGTGGAAGGGTCGCCAAGAGTAAGGGACGCTGTCTCAGCACTTCTTTGCCCACCTGCCACACCAAACACAGCCCTGGCCTGGTTCCCATAGCCGCAGGCATCCTCTGTGCACCCAGGAGAAGAAAAACAGCCAGAGGTGGGTTGGAGCAGGAGTCAGGAGCCCCAGCTCTGCCACAAGCCAGCTGTGGCAGCTCGTTCNCTGCCCGGCTGGTGAAAGTCAGGGAAGATATGCTCATGGGTAAAAGGGCCTGGAATTACCCACGCTCCATCGAAAGGGAGAGAAAATTGTCCTAGGAGAGAAAATTACCAATGAAGAAAATTCTAAGAATTTCTGGGTGGGGGTATCTAATCGGCTTGTCCATCGCCACTGCACTACCTCATCTTCCAGGCAAACCCCCCAATGAAGAAGGGTGATCAGAGGGATCCAGGTCTCCCCAAGGTGCCTATGATAGGTTTGCTGTCAGATTTCATGTCTGGTCCTCCATCCAGGAAGCTCACTAGTCCAGACAGATCCACATCTCATGCATGTAGTGTACATTATTTTTTCATAGATAAATGTTCTGAGTTGTTCATAAATATGGAATCCTGGAGGGCTCTTAACTAGCATTAGATATACACAGATGTACTAATGCCCCATAGGAAACTTGGAAAAGCATGCACTACAAATTCCAGGGATCTACCCTTCCTCCCTTAACCTACACGGTTGCACTTGGCAGTGCCCACTTATAGCCTGGTTAGTGCGGAATGCTATTCCTGAGCCTAAATTGACTCCTGTTCCGGAACAGCTTTTCCTACAGTGCTTTCTCTGGAAGCTCTGGCGGCTTCCAAGTGCAGCTGAGTCATTGAGAGTTCACAGGAAGAGTAGAATGGGGCTACTGCAGTTCAAGCCCAGCACCGGGAAAGGGAGGTATAGGGGCCCGGGGGGATTTCAGGAAGAATGCTGAGAAGCTAGTAGCTCAGTCCTTCAGACCTGGATGCCCCTCCTCACCACATCACCCACTAATTAGCCACCTCTCTTTAGCATCATTTATGCCAGGGGTCCCACATCCATAAGCAATGTAAATAAACTCACTCCGAGTTAGCTAAGCCTGAAANGGGGCTAGGACGATTCCTACAGTCCCTGCCTACTCCAGAGGTTACACTCCTGACCCTGGCACTGGCCAAGAGGGATGACAGAAACACTAATTACTGAACCCTAGGCCTAGACTCAACCCCCAATAGTAACTGTTTTCTCTGTTGTTCCCAGGCCATTATGGGAAGGAGATCCCTATTATTCCTCTGCTTGATTCCAGCCAGGACCTCCCTGGACAGACCCCAGCGAAGAGATACCCTACTATTAGAGCCACACACCCATTACTGTAAGAGCTCGGCTCTCTGAGCTTCCACATTCCACATAAAGAGCTCAAGCCTGTAGCCTGACAGCAGCACATTTTGCAGCCTTCTGGGGGTGACGGATGGCCGGCTCTTCACATCACTATTTCAAACATTAACATAATCTCCCAGGATGAATGTGGTAGCTGGCGCCTAATCAATCTCCCCTCCCGCACCTTGATCCCTCATTCCGACACTTAACATAGGCTTGNCACTTCATACAGACTATAGTGCCTGGAATACCAGCCTTCCACCCTCTTCTCTGGGTCTTGCTTGGCTTGGCCATCCTATTTACTTACTGATGAGACTCCTGGGCTTCTGCACANCCTGTAGCTACAGCCCCTCAAGGGCCTGGGATCCCACCCAAGGCGCTGCAGAGTTCACCAACCTTGAAAACTGAAAAGTCCCAATACCCTTCCAGGCACAAGGTTCATCAGAATGGGCCACCACTCCCACAGGTACTTAGAGAAGGTCAGACTGAGACCCCTCAGAGTCACTACTTGAGATCTAGTAGTAGCTCACTATGCCAGGACCTCAACAATGTCACCTCCTCCTCATTCCCTCATTTCTTTCTCATTCCCTCATTCCTGCTGGGAAGAAGGTCCCTGCAGGGAAACAAGTACACCAGCTTACCTCTCGGAGCTGCTGCACGCCTCCAAAAATCCGCATCACACCATCAATCTCCTGCTCCAGGCGCCGGGCCCAGTGCTGCATCCTGCATCCAGAGGAGAAAGAGATGTCAGGAGGGGCCTACTGGAGCTGCAGCTGCAACAACCCATTCCTGGCCACCCAGGGGAACCAGGGCAGCTACTCACTCAACTCAATTTTCACCAGAGAAGGGGCAGACACAAAGAGCCAGAGTGAGCCTGTGATTTTTCCCTTTGATGTCTGGCCTGGTGGCCTAGGCTTTCCTCACACTGACTGGCAGCCAGGGAGGAGAGGAGAGGGCATTGTGGATGCGCTGAGGGAGTTCAGCAGTTTGGAAGAAGCCTGCAGGGAGACTATTGTTCACTATAAAGACCAGCCCTTGATGTAGATGTTCTGAACATGGGGACTTCCAGACACCAGGGAGGATGGAGACATGAGAAAGCCAGGTGAAATTTGAGGAAAGGGAGGGGACGCTGCTGTCACCTCCAAACCATCATGTAAACAGGAGAAGGTGGAGCTACCCACTTCCCTGGGCCTCATTTGAGCAGAAGACACAGAGAGCTTCCAACTCACATGGTGCTTGCCTTCCTAGTTGAGAAGGGGTAGGAGACGCTCATCAGAGACCCAAGGCGCTCATCAGAGACCCAAGGCTGGATGTCTACCATGAGCCCAAGTAGGGCTCCAGCATAGATCACCTAGTTCCTTTCTGGGGGTCTGGCAAGCCCGTGAACTGCAAGCTTAAAGAGGCTGCCTGTACGCTGGTACCACCGTATAATCANTCAAAACCATCTCTGTCTCTCAGCTTCCTTTTCTGGAATGTGGAGATAATTTGGGGCCATCTCTTAGAATGGCACAAGAAAACATAAGAATAGGTGAGCCAAGGATGCTGTAGAGGAATCCCTGTGAGTGGGCAAGATGAACAGATGTCTATATGATCCTGTATTCTCAGGATCCCTACATCCATTTAGCATGCCGTAGACAAGGCTCTTCCAAGAGGGCCCATAAGGGACCCACCACAGAGATGTAAAGAAGCCATGGATTCATAGAGCACAATGGAGTAGGGACATGTCAGGAAAGTTGCAACTGTCCCCAACACCCTTCTCAGGGCCTACAACATCCCCTAGTGTCACTTAGGGCCAGGACTCTCTTCTGGCTCCTCGTCCCACATTCCTCTTCAGGCCTGTGCTGGGAGGTTGGGCTCATGCCATTGTGTGTGCCCGGGTCGGTTGGCATGGGAACTCAGAGCAGGAGGCGGGCAGATCACTAATTGCAATTTGCCAAGCTGAATGTCAGGACCATGATGGAAAAAAAAATCAACATCAAAAGAAAGAGGTATTAGCTTCAGCTTGTTGTGGGCTGAGCCGCAGCCTGACTCCCCCAACTCTGTTCACCACCATAGAGGAAAGCCTAGCCTGGAGTCTGCATAGAAGCCAGGCTGTAAGCCTCAGCTGCCAGCCTGCAGAGGGAAAGGGGCTGCTCTCTGCNTGACCCCTGTCCACCAGCACTGATGCTCTGGCCTTGATGGTACATGGACAATGTAGCAGGTGGCTCTTTTGTGATCTTGTGACTACAGAGCTTTGGGGGCTAATAATGGATAGAGTCTCACACAGTCCTGTATCTGGATAGAATGGGCAGAGTCAAGGACATACATTAGCTCTGCCCTGACCCTAAATCTGACCTCAGCCATTCACTGGTTTAGGGGACAAGATACCAATCACAATCCTTCCTGCATGAATATACAGAAGGGCACCCACTATGTACTAAGCACAGTACCAGCGTGCTCTACGGCTTCAATCTTCAGAGGCAAACAAAATCCCCAAGTCACAGATGAGGAAGTTGAGGGTTTAAAAAGGTGGTTTAGCAACTTATCTGAGGTCACTCATCCAGGAAAGGGTGGACACAGAATTAATTGCAGAAGTTTGCTAGAATCACAAGAACTGNCATGTGCATCTCTTTCCAACTCAGCACATCACCTTCAGTGCTTGAACCAGCCACAGTGGGAAGATTTACACCACAGAAATGGGCAGATGTTAGAAATCACAGAGCCACCATCAGTCCCAGCAGCAAACTGATAAACATTTTAAAAATTCTTCCACAGTTTTACACAACATATTCTGGTCATATTTACTCCCTCCACCTCCTCCCAGATCTATCCTTACCTCCCAACTTTATGACTTCTATTTATTTATTTGTTTATTTATAGATAGGGTCTTACTATGTAGCTCTAGCCAACTCTCTTTGTAGACCAGGCTGGCCCTGACTCATCTGCTTCTACTTCCTGAGTATTGGAATTAAAGTTGTGTGCCACCATGCCTGGCTCCTCTTTTATTTTCTTTTATTCATTTATTTTTAAATAACCACTGAGTCCCATATGTGCTGCCCATATACTCATGGGTGGTGGGGGTGGGGAATGGGGGATGGGGCATCCTGCAGTGTGGTCAAACTGCCTGGGCTCATACCTTTAAAGAAAACCAATTCTCCCTCCCCGANAAGCTATCAATTTTTAATAGCTNACAATATTTACCAATTCACCAATGATTCTATCTGGGTATGGACTCTTTGCTAGTATGCACATGGGCCCTTGCTTCTGGAATCTCACAGATAAGTAAGACAATTAATTGGAAAAACAGGTATGGATGCCAAGTTTTTACTTTGCTCAGACAACACATTATTAATATAATCACCATCATTTCATGTAAAAAGGCTATTTCAACACTAAAATCATTTTTAGAAGAACCAAATCTTTGGACAAATTCAAATTCTTCTATAAGACATACATACACACTCCCTCTCTGTCTTTGTGTCTCTGTCTCTATCTCTGTCTCTGTCTCTCTCTGTCTCTCTCTCTCCCTCCCTCTGGAGTTTAGGAGCAGCTCTAGTCCTTAGTCTGGCATAGTCTGGTATCCTGGGCCTCAGAGGCCAACTGTAGGCCCCCAGCTTGTAGCCTATCAGTACAATGCTAAGGAAAACAGTTACTCTGATTCTTCACCTAAACCAAACCAAATTAGGAAGGCAATATCTGTGTCCTGGAGCTAAAAAGGACTTGACAGATAATCCATCTCATTGTCACACAGCTATGACTTTGTGGGTTCTAGGGTTTGGCCAGTGGCCAGTGCTAGCTGGGAGGGGGGCTGATAGACAGTACTGANGAGCTGATGAAGTGAGTATGCCTGCAGCATTCCTGCCTTGAGGCTAGAAAAACCACATACCAAGCCAAGTTCAACCCTGACAGAGGCAGAGCCGAGCTTAATCCCACAGAAAGGCATGGGGGCTTTGGGAGAACAACAGATGCACCAGAATCCATAGTCTCACTCACTCAAAGGTAAATGGATCAAATCCTGCCCTCGTTCCTATGGANTTNGACCCACGAGCCCATGCNAATGCCCCTGNCCAGACAGTGCTGCCTGCAGGTCATACTCCAACAAAGAGGTCTACCTGCGATCTCCTCAGATCCTGGGGATTTTCCAGCTTCTCCCTGAAATGACACTGCTTATCTCTAAGTGCTTCTAAGTGCCAAATTAGCAGGATGGTGAAGGGAGAGAGGCTAGAAGAGGCAGTGCAGCCAGGAGTTGCAGCTCTTCATGACTGGTATGGGGAGAGGATGGAGACTGCCTCTTGTCCTCCCATGTGCCCAAACTGCGGAAAGTGAAGGCATTGCAGCCCTGCTTTACAGATAAGAAAACCAAGACACCTGGCGAGATGGGTGCAGAGTCATATACTTAAAAAGAAACCAGCTCCATTAGGTCCATCAGCCCCTCCTTCCAGGACAAAGCAGCTCANGAGAAGCCTCAGGAGAGACTGCCAGCTGTGGAGTCTTGAAGAGTTCTGCCCCCTTGGAACCTCAGCTTTCCCACCTGTCAACAAGGATAATAATAATTGTCTGAATATTGGAATGGGGGGCCTGGGGGATATAACTCAGTTGGTAGAGTGCTTGCCTAGCACCACATCGATCAGGTGTGGTGGCGCACACTTGCAGTTGCAGAACCCAGGAGGTGGAAGTGGGAAGATNGAAAGTTCAAGACCAGTCTAAACTTTCCACAGGGACACCTTGATAAGCAGCAATCACACTGGACAGTCCCCTAAGGGCTAGACAGCTATACAGTATGGCCTTTATCCTCCAGATCTAAGGGCCTACTGAGGGCATGGGGGGCCACAAAGGGAGAGTGTGGAACAGCACATTGAGTCAGCCTAGTAGGAAAGAAACTGCCACCAGGAGCTGTGGGGTCTCAGGCCTCAGTCTCTAGAACCAAGAGGAGTGTGTGTGTGTGGAGAGGGGAATGTCACCATCAGGCAAGAGAGCAAAATCAGCCATATGTGAGGGGAAGAGCCGGTGCTGAGGAGTCCTTTAGTAGACAGAACCATCCAGAAGCCCTCTAGGAGGCTGGGAGGCTCTAGGTCCAACCTCAGGTGGGGCCATCCAGCCTTGAGGCTGGCTGCAAATGCTCACCCTGAGGACAGGGGAGGAGAGAGGAGACCGTGGAGGAGGAGAGGGGGCAGGGAAGGGACAGGGGAAAAAGAGAAAGAGCCCATGTGCAGATGCAGCAGCATAGATTAAACTGTTGTTGGTTGTTAATTTTGTATGTGAAGTTGTTGATCAGAATGTGATTTAATTGTACAGTATAATCCAGGCTTTTGGAATAAATTATGCAGAAAACTCATCTATAATTAAACAAATCAAAAAACCCGAGACAGGTGACACTGCAGGTTCACCCTCAGAGGGCATGGACAGCGTGGGCAGCTTGGACCCCGAGGAGGGACCAGAAAGGAAGGGAGGGCACTTTGCACAAAAGCAGACACACGCCCAGAAGAGGCCAAAGCCTGCTGGGAGCAAGGGACTCAGACCCCTGAGTTCTGCCTCTGCGGGCCTTTCTCACCACACTCGGAGGCAAGTTTTGCCATCAAAACCCTGCTGCCCCTGCCAGGCATCCTGTTTCACCAGGGACTTGAGCTCAGCAGANCAGCCATCTCTTGTAAGGGCGAGGGGTGCACAGTGGAGGTGGGACAGTGTGTGGAGCAGGAAGGCAGGTGTTAGGACAGGGCTCAGCTGGAGCAGGCAAGGGTGTGAGGGAGCAAGCACAGCTGAAGCTTCTGGCTGCCAAGGGCACAGTGAACCAAGCTTGGCACCAGTAAAGGCCCCAGTTCTCCTGCTTCTCTTGTGACAGGCTGGCCAATTATTCTCCCAGCTTTGGGGGAGGCAACAATTTAAAATAAAGTGCTATTCAATTATTCGGATTATATTTCAATTGGCCTGCCACCTCCACCTCATCTCCTTCACAGACTTCTGAGAGAAAGAAAGACAGGGCGAGAGGGGGAGTAGGAGATGGAAAGACAGACCAAAGATTCCTGGAGAGCCCCGGCCAGGCTGTTCTGGTCTGGGGGAAGATAGGCTGGTGGTACTCACAGAGTNCACTACTCCATGCTGGCCAGGTGAGGTGTGCTTCCCCCAAGGTCATTCAAAGCTCTCTAATAGCAGCTGTGAGCAACCTCCCTTCTCCTAGGCTCCAACCCACTACAGGTGGCAGAAAGTGCAAGAAT
>LZPO01027435.1:366479-380662 GCA_001675575.1 Neotoma lepida | reverse complement strand
TTTTTTTGGTTTTTCAAGAGAGGGTTTCTCTGTGTAGCTCTAGATATCCTAGAACTCATTCTGTAGAGCAAGTTGGTCTCAAACTCTGCCTCCTGAGTGCTGGGATTAAAGGCCTGCACCACCATCATTGGGAAGGCTCATGCATTTCAACATTGTAGCTCCTGCATTTCAACATTGTAGCTTATACTCTGTAACTAGTATCCTTATTCCTGAGGTGGGGGTTGTAGGTACTGGGGCTCCGCCCAGATAGCAGAGGCTGGCTTCAAATTTTGTACATAGTTGAGGATGACCTTGAACTTCAGAGCCTCCTGTCTCTACCTCCAGAATGCTGGGGTTACAAGCTGTGCCACTGTGCCCAGTTTAAGTGGTTCTGACACTTGAACTCAGAACCTTGGGCATGCTAGACAAGCACTCTACCAACTGAGCTACATTCCCAGTACAAGGCTAGAGCATTATTACCCTCTACACTCTGTACCCTGCTTTACCCACANTCAGGCCCTCTTACTGACAGAAGGGCCCACAAGGCTTTTACCATTTCCAGTATTTTTTCTTACTCTCTGGTACTCTATGCAAATCCCCTCTGTGGGCTTCTAGGGATCCACAGCTATATAAAGAAGGGGCTTCATAGGCCATCCAGAGGCCCCACTTCCTATGGCACATCCAGGATGGTAGCCNGGCAGAGAGGAGCTACATACCATTAAAACATCAACTGTTGAGAACAGAGCTAAATGACTGATAAAAACACATCCAATCCCCTTTAAAGGTGAAGTAACCAAAGCANTGAATGACCTAAGAGTCGGACTTTGTGATTCCTCAGCTCCTCTCCACCNCAGCCCTTGTCCCTGCAGAGTTTCTAGCACACAGTAGGTATGCACATCAAGGACAACAAAAAGCTACAGGTCCCTCCAGATGGGCACATGGAGTCTCCACCTTGCTTCATTTTAGAGTAATGGCCTCATCTGTANGCCACCAGTCTGGAAATCACCTGTGAAATATATTTCTCCCGGCACTAGCTCAGGAACCATGTAAATCACTCGATTTAATGGCCTCTGGGATTGTTCCCTGCCACCCACTTCCCAGAAGCTCTGTGCTAGGAAACTGGGGCTGTGGAGCAGCAGGCCGGCTGGCCCCAGTCGTATGGTCTGGCTTCCTAAGGCATTCTAGGCACTGGGAGGCACCGCTCAAAGGGGCAACAGTATCTAAGAGCAAGGAAGGAGAAATGGATAAGCCTGCCAGGGGGTTCAGCACCTGGGACTGGAGCCAGGAACAAGGCACACCTCTCTCAGATTCTACCCTTGCTTGCTGCCTGGCCCTGCAACAGTGGCTTATCTTCAGTGGAAGGTGGGTCCATGTGATCTTCCAGAGCCTCCATGACCCCAACTGAGGAGGGTTNGGGGCCACTGGAATGGCCAGAGACAATTGATGGCCTGGAGTGTGATGTCTCCACATTCCCTGGATAGTCCACGATGCACGGGCCATTCAGGGGTATCATTTGTTCAGCTACACTCACATGTCTTCTTCATTGTCCATCTTCCCCACAGATTGTGAACTCCTGAGAGCAGGGGCCCAGGTAGCTCAACACACAGTGAAGGTGTGGGGAGTGGGCTTAAATAGGAAGGCAGTTAGGGGGTAGGTCTAGAAAGATAAGCAGCCCATGAAGTGTTCAACAGGGCAGGTGGGGCTTGGACAAGCATCACTGCAAAACAGGNTGGAGGGAGTCAGGCAGCCTTCTCAGGANGCCAGGACATCCCCCTAGGAAATGTGTAGGGATTTGGGAACAGCATGACCTCTTATTAGGGTTGAGGAAACTCCTTGGAGCCAGTCCACCAGCCTCCTCACCCTTGTCAAGCAGAACGGGTACTGACTTTCCTATCTCTCCCTTAGGTCACAGTTCTCCACCTTGCCTAACCAGGTCACAGTTCTCCACCTTGGCTAACCTGGAGGGCTCTAGTTCTGGTCTGGGGATGAGGCTCAGTTGGCAGGGTGTTTGTCTAACATGTATGAAGGCCTGGGTTTGGTCCCCAGCNCCACAAAAGCCTGGTGTCATGGTACATGCATNTAATCCTGGCACTTGGATCTGGAATCAGGAGAATCTGAAGGTCATTCTTAGCTACATAGTGAATCTGAAGTCTGAAGCCAGCCTGGGCTACCTCGTCTCTAAATAAACAAAAAGGGAAAATGCTGATGAGCTACCTCCACATTAAATGCTACGGTCCTAATGGTCTCTGACCTCCTTTTCACCCTCAGGGAAGCCACTGCAGCAACATTGCTGGAAGACAGGGACACAAATTGTACTCTAGCAGCAGCCAAAACAGGCCCACAGGAGGCCCCATCCCAAACCATGGATAAGCCTGCTTTAGCTTCCATAGACATGGCCAGTTTGGCCCTGGGACCACCTGTGCAGATCATAAACTACTTGCTCTGCAAACATTTATTGAGCACTTGAGAGGCACGATCCAGGAGCTGTAGATGGTGGTCCTGTGTACACAGTCATGATGGACACATACGGGAAGAAGCGGGTATTGAAGTATCCTAGAATGTCCATGATCCTCACAGGGAGATATGGGAGGTTTCAGAGGACAATGACTCCTCACCAAGAACTAAGAAACAAGCAAACATTAGCTGGACCACAGGTGGATTTGCTTGGGGCCGACTGGACCCTCTGAAGCCCTTCTCAACTGTCCCCATCTTCATAGTAGTAGGTGGAAGGCAGTATCTGGTACCCTAGCGCGCACCAATGAGCACCAGCTTATGGTGGAGGACATGGANGACAGATATACAGATGAGGTGACAGAGGAGTATCTTCACCAGCTGCAGGGTTATTGCTCTGAAAGGGCCTGGGAGCCTCCCCTGAGGCTCAGAGGAGGAAGACAGGGGGCTTGTGCAGACCCCCACGATCAGCTGGGCAGGGCTGAGGCTAAAGTGGGACAGGAAGGATCTGGAGAAAAGGGGAGAGGGGGTNCCTGAGATGCTCAAGCACAAGTCCTTGGTGTTTCTGGGCCTTCCTGACTAATATAAACAATTGGATGTGCTACCTCACTCCCTGCAGATCTCCCTGCCTGCCTGATGCTGGCTGCACCCTGGGGAGGAGGGACTACAGCAAGGTAGAGATGGAGGTGGGAAATAAGGAATGAGCCTTAACTGCCCTTCCCCTCTGTTCCACATGCACACTGCACACAATACCACCAACTTCCAGCAGGTGTCAGATATAGGTGTGGATCATATCCTTCCCTTTCTGGACCCCAAGCAGCTCCAGAGGGCCATACCAACATGTGACAGGTGGGGATTGATAACCAGAGGGACACCATCCTAACCCAGGAGCCAGAAAGAGCCCAGGGTGCCCAACTCAGACCAAGGACTGGTTCAATGAAGAGCCCAGAGAGAAATGGGAAGGTAGGTACCACATCATGGGCACATAGCTGTTTTAGAGTATGGATTTTATCAAATTCATCAGGAGAACCAATCAATGATACCCTGGGTTTCTCACAGTGCCCAGGCACAAATGCAGTTCCCCTATTGGCACAAGTATAGCCCTTCCTGAAGCTGCTCTCTCTCTAAGATGAGGAGGAAGTCTCACAGATAGTACCCAGTGAAGACCCAGTGAAGACCCATGGGTCTTCCCCATGGCCATGGCCATGGGATACTTATGGCAGCCCATTAAGGCAGGCCAGCTGCTTGGCTCCAAGCAGCAGGATATGCACCCTCTGCCAATGGCTTGATAATGTCCAGGAGCTTCCTGCTGCCCAGAACAGCTTGCCCTTGCCTTGACAGAGAAACAGAAGTGGTCTGAATGGTCTCCTCCAGGCCATGACTGGCCAACCTCAACTGCCACAGCATGGCATCTTGATGGGTTGGGGGTCTAGGCTATGCCTCAACTGCTAGAAAGCTCAAGCACTGTCTCTTAGTAGGACTGTTTCTCCACCTATACCTCATAGGAGTTAAAGTGGACAAGCTAGCACAACCAATGCCATTTACCCACAGCTATACTGTAGCTGGAAGCTGAGCTGTCCTACTGGGTCCTCTCATCTCTGAGATGCCTCCATCTCCAGGGCTGCTCCAGGCCCAGAGAGAAAGCCCCCATGACAAACCCACCAAGGTTTTCANTACAGAGGGTCAGTCCTTGCAGATGGCCATGTATGATGAGACAACACGGATATTACAGTGACACCCCAAATATCCTGAGGCTGCCTGGAGCTACATAGACAGTGTCTGAGTGCTTGGTTCTGAGTGCANAAATCTGACCTACCACTTGCTATCTGTGAGACAATAGCATCACTTAGCCTTACTGAGAGCCTCCCTTTCTCTTGTGTGTGAAAGAGGGTATGTGTGAAGTGGCCTCGTTGGACAGCATGTACGAAACACACTACCAGNGCCCAGTTCTCAGAAACTGATGTTGTGGGTCAAATAATCACTTTCTTGCTCTTTTGACTATGTCTTCCCTTTCCTCTCATCTTTTCCCTTCCTCTCTGCTTTCTCAGCTTCCACCTCCCTTCCTGTCTAACCCTGTAGCAGCCACTGTCTCCCTATCCTCCATCAGCTTTCTTGCTAACAGGACCCAAGCCCGCAGAATCTCCACCTCCAGCCCCAAGGTGACCCCATCCTCAGCTCAAGGGTAAATCCTGATTAGCCTGAACCAATCACAGTGTGCCTTCTCCATTGCCAGCGATTGGTTTAGAGTGGGCATGTGACCCAGTGCTAGCCAATGAAGTGTAAGAGGAAGTAGGCTAGGGGCTTCTAGACAAGGTTTCCTCTCCTCTTAAGAGAAACCTACAGGAACGATCTCCTGTTCTATACATAAAGTCTGGGTCTGATAGGATGCCTGGAGCTGTGGNAGCCATCTTGTTGCCGTTAGGGAAGTTGACCAAAATAGTCAGCCATACCCAAAGTAAGGCCAGCCAGGCAGAGCACAGGAGAAGACTTAGTTCTCATTGACAGCTTATACTATCAACCTCTGACTCCTTGTCAGAGGAGGAAAGGCCTAACCACAGGGGAAAACGTCATACTGGGGTTGCCAAGGTGTACAAGGAGCAGCCTTGTTTCCTCACCTCCATAGCCAAACACATCCCACGGACTCAGTGTCCAAGGCGGTGACAGCACAATCCCTCCTNCTTCACAGGCCCCGTAGAGTAGCCTAGCACAGGCCCAGGTGTAGGATTATAAGGAGAGACACACAAAGTGGAAGGAACAAAAGGCATCATTCAGGAAGGCTCCTCACCCCAGCACTGGGGCCCAGAAGACCAAGCTAGTAGAGAAGTCTGAGTGAAGCCAGGAGTCAGGGAGGCTGGAGAGCCCCCTAGGACCTGAAGTGGCTCTACCTGGCTGGAGAACAGATATTCCCAGGGCTAGTGGCAGCCCAGGCAAAGATTTGAATTCCAGGCTGGAGTGTACGACACAGCTAATCCCCATAAAGGGACATGGGGTGGGGGAGGGCAGGTCCCAGGAAAGAAGGGGAGCCCACCCAACCCCTTGCTCACAGAGAGGACAAAGAAAGGTCCTCTGTGAAGGCTCTACACAGAGGGAGGGCAACGGTTCTGCCAGTGCCTTCACATTTGTAATAACTGAAGTTGGGGGCAGGGCCCAAGTGGGGTGCTTTGTTGTTTGTTTGTTGGAGCTGATGGCGGCACCGAGCCTGACCTTTAAGGCTTCAAATGCAGCATTTCAGGCAGCGCCAGCGGGAGAACGCAGTTGCGGAAGGAAGCTATCAAGACTGAAATGCCACGTCAGGCTGGAAACTCGAGGCAGAGCAGGGGCTTCTACCTGTCTGAGGAGCACACCCATCCCTCAGTACCCACCCTCCTGTCTAGTGGCAAAGATGTCCTTCCCAAGGAGACCCAGAAAGCTTAGGTGACTCTGAAACAGCACAGAGACATTGGTATCCAGGTCTGTCCCCACCCCCACCCCCCAATCAGGAAGTGGAATATCACACTACAAAGGCACTCTGCTTTAAGTTCACCCAAGGAGACCCCCAACTGCTCCCTCACCCCAGGCCACAGATATGGCTATTTAAGACAGATGATTTCATGTCCCAGNACACAGATGGCCGCATGGGAAATCACCCTTCAAGCTGCANTGAGCCCTAGCCCGCAACATAAATGTGGTGTCTGAAGGCTCACTTTCCTCCTCCTTGGGCCTCTGTCTCCTTGCATATGAGATTGGGACATGCGGCTCTCCTGGAGCTTCTGTGGCCGTGTCCCTCCTAAATCCAGGAAGCACACAAGGCCCATAGTGTCCCACTGGTTTTGCCCAGGTTCCTTGATCCTTCAAAGACACTCCCTGCCCAACAGGCTCCTGAGTCTGTTGTAGGTGCCTCTGCCCTTCCTTACAGAAGCCCCTTCTCAAATAGCCCAGAACCTTAGGCCATCCTGCCTCCCAACACACAGACTTTGAAAATGCCAATTAAGTTAAACTTATGGTTCTCTTAGACATCTGGACCTGTACAGCCCCAAGGACCAGTGCCCTAATGTGGGGTACCAGGACAGCCAATCTTATAAAGATTCAGCACACANAAAAAATCATCCTTGAATCTTACTAGAGACACTGAATAGAGCGCACAGGGTCAACAGGTCAGACACTGAATGGTGACTGCTGACTGCACGGGCATCTTGCATTGGGCAGGGACCCCAAAGCCTGCTGCAGGTGCTCCTTGTCCTTCACTGTGCAAATGAGAAGTGTGCAGAGAGGGAAACCCACTAGCCCAAGGTCACACAGCAGAAGTCTTCCAGTTTGCCAGAACCCTGACCTCCTCCATGTGACCTCTACAGACTTTCTCCACACCAGGGCTACTTGCAAAGCCACTCGGCTTCTCGAAGTCCTCACAGAGCTCCTCAGAGTANCAGGTCCTCCNGTGAATCTAGATACCATTCCATTTGCAGAAATCCGAATTCCAAGGATGCAGCCTCTGTGCATTTCCTTCGCAGACTGTCATTCTGCCAGTTGGTAGCTGATCAAACTTTCTAGCTCAGCCTTAACTCAGGCTGTTCCTGACATAAGAGTTTGCAAAACATGGGTCTTCACAAGCAGGAGGCTTTGTTTCCCACTGCCAGCATTCGCCCACCAAGTTCTGGCATTCACATCAAAGGCAGGTACAGAAGGTGGGCACTGCAAGCACATTCTGGCTGCAGAGATAAACTGTCATGTNCCTGCACTACACACACACATAGAGGCACATGAACACATGCCCACATTTGAGTTCATATGTGCCTGTGTGCATATACCTGCACTGTGTATACATACAAACATGTATGCACATATACACCTACACATGTGCATACAAACACCATGCTAGCACAAATACGCCTAAGCACACACCTACTCACAGGCACAGAAGTAGGTGTGTAAACAAGTATGATGTACATCCAATACCTATGCAAAGCCGTATATGAACACACAGGTGTAGACAATCCTACCCATGGGCTTACATATGCACTCAGGCCTAGGTAAGGGTCCAATACAANAGGAAAGCCNCAGAAACCATAACTGGGCCCNGGTACCTATAGGACCTGACTGAATACTGGATGCTATAGGTAAGGGGACAGGTGCACTCAGGGCAGGCACAGCTATACTTGAGCATTCTCCTAGCTCCAGGGCCTGGAAGTAGGTCTATCCCTCATGATCCATGCCATCCTGACTCTAGGAGGTAACACAGTGGCTTCCAAACCCAGAGAAGCCTAGTAAGTACCCAAGGTCATGAAGCTGCTGGGGGTGTGTGACACTCTCAGGGGCACACTAAGAGGGCACTGCTCAGAAAGGACTGGCCATCTATTGGGAAAGGAATGTACCATGGTGGAAGCAAGGAGTCTAGGATCTAAGGGAATGGAAGGGAGAATGATGGGGGAGGGGTCTCCTTCCCTGTTCCCTTTGTTTGATGAGCATCTTTTTTTAAGGTGAGGAGAGATGGTTAAAGACCAGTAGGAAAGATTTCCTCTCTTCCTCCTTCTCTGCTAAACAATTAGGCTAATCAGAGCCCAAAGTGGGTCAGTTAGAAGCCAAGAGGCTTCAAGGCACCCAAGGTACTAGGCCCAGACAACCTCATGCACACAAAGAGCAGGCAGGCTGGGGGTAGGTCTCACCTCATCCCTGCTAGAATGGAGTGTGGAGAAGAGCTGGAAGGCAGATCCCCACACTTGTCTTCTTAGAGTGCTGGAATGTCAGAGTGGAAAGATCTGAGAAGAGAGAACACTGAGGCCCCGTGGGGGTTGGGGGGGGAGGAGCTCTGTCCAAGGTCACCAGAGAAGGCTGAGCTGGGTTTGCTCTTGACAGAGGCACCTCAACCCAAGTAAAGAGGCCTCTGTCCCCCCACACAGCTGAGCGGGGTCTCCTAGTACATGAGGCTGCACTCCCACCAGGCTCAGTCACCAGCACCAGCAGGAGACAAAGAGAATCAGACCAGACCAGATAGGTAAGGAAGTACGTGGGGCCATGGGGAACAGCAGGACCAGGATAGGGGACAGGATCAGTGGTGGGGACAACCACATGAACCGCTTGAGTCTCACAGGGGCAGGGCAGGACCTGTCCGCATAAAGTCATGCTCAATCTATGTGCATCCAAAGGACAGAACTCTTGATTCCTTAAGGACGTCCCAAGAAACCCGTAGGGACTACAGAAGCCTTTACAGGCATTTCAATCTCAGTGGTCATCTGTACTGACACTCTCCATACCCTGAGGTCCTTAGTGACACTAATGCAGAAGGCTCTTTAGGTTACAAAGGACAAGAGAAAAAGGGAAGGTGAAAAAATAAATTTAAAAAGGAAAAAAAAAAAAAGAAGCACAAACCACACATACACTTCCTTTTGGGAATACGAATATTGATTTTGTAGCTTCTTGTTTAGACAGTGGGCACCAGGAAAAGTAAACCTGACATGAAGAGAATCTCCTCAGCAAGTTGCAGGCTTGTGTCTGTGATGGGAAACTCCTCACCATCACCTTGGGGACTTCAGGCACCAGTGCCCCTCCCAGGCCTAGGGTCCAATCACTGGAAGACACAGATCAAAGGTTCCCAGGAAATTCTGGAATGGGTTGGGGACTGGAAGTGAGGAAGGACNTTTCTCAGAAAGAGACCATTCCCATCCCATAGGCAATGCTACCCTGCAGGGCCCAGGCCTGCCAGCTTTGACTCCTAAACCTGCAGGCAACCTCTGAATAGCAACAGGCCCTTGAGAACCTAGAGCCTTCTGCCCTAACTCCACCTGGTCTCAAGCACCTGGAAGGCTGGAGTCTTCTGAAGTTCTATGGGCCTGGCNAAATAGCTGAGNGGCTCCAACTTCANATGCGCATTAAAACCCAGGCTCTACCCCCACCCCACCCTCTGACCTTTCTTTCCAGAATTATAACAGAATGTGGAAATGGAGTCNCCGTCCCCCTCCCCACCACACACACACACTGATGCTCAGTGCCCTGCCCGGCAGGCTTTGCCACAATTACAGCACCAGGACAAGGACAATTCTGGGTTGTGGGGACACTCTATGATGGCCAGCATGCACACAAGGAGGGTGGCATGCGCACACAAGGAGGAGGACTGGCAGGGCAGCCTTGGCCAGGGATAGCCCCTCAGGCTTTCAGAAGATTCAAAGGAGAAAAGAGGGACAAAGCAGGCAAGGTCACAGAGGGGGAGGGGGCTTTCACCCACCTCCCACATGCTCAGCCTTTTCATTTTCTTCCTAAAGACTTGAGATTTTAGCTCCTCTCCCCACTTCCTGGACCCCTGTCCAGATGTCCCCAAGCCCCTGAGGAAGGTACATTTCTGACAGAGCAATCCTTTCTCAGTCCTTCAGGAAATGTGTGCTTTGGGCAGGCCCTTCCATCTCTCTGGGTCTCAGTATCCCAGCCTGGGGGGAAGGCCATGACAAGAGGTTTGAGGACAAGCTGGTAACAGAGGTGAGCAGCCCATCCTNGGCTGAGTGAGGGGAGTCCACCATTACCCCTGCAACATCCTCCACCACCAATCACCAACGATGGTTGAACAGGGGAACAATGCAGAGACAAGAAAGAAGTAGTGTCGGGCATGGTAGCATATGACTTTAACCCCAGTACTTGGAGGCCACACTGGTCTACATAATGAGAACTTGTCTCAATAAATAAATAAATGAACAAGTAAATAATTTTTTTTTAAAAGAAAGCAGTTAACCCAGTGTGGGGAGCACTGTGAAATGATAGGCAGCCGAGGTCCCACAGCCATGGCGTGTGAACTTGATGCAGATATGAATGGTCACTGCCCTGCTGCCCAGGAGAGTTGTTTCTGCCCACTGGTGGCTGCCCTTCCCCCATTGATTTTTTCCCAACTAGGCTCTTAAGATTATATTATTTCAGTAGGGGAAATCAAGGCAAGGTCGTCTCAAAGGAGAGGGTCAGGTCTAGAGGCCAAAACGGAGCATGCAAGGCTTACACTGACACCCAGCATGCCTCCAAACCATGTCCTCCAAGAAGCTGGCAATGTCCACTGTAGACATCTGAGGTGCTAAGAGCTGGTAGTATCTACCTACACTCAGCAGAGGGGAGAAGGAGACACTGACTGCTGAAGGGCTCACTTGATTTACCTGTGGGTCAGCTTCACTTTGGGGTCTCTCCCTGGGGACATGTGTGCGGTGGGAATCTGGAAGAAGACTAGCCCCTCAAACTATAAAGATACCCATTTTAAAGCGGGCTTCATTCTTTTTCAGGAGGTTAGCCCGACATATTTGGCCAGGAGGAGTAGTCTAACAAAAGCAGGGTGTAGAGGGCACAGCAACCAAAGGTCTCCCCCAGATCCTCAACACCAGGAGGGGTGTAGGCACCTGGCAGTGCCGCATTCTACTGACAGCGGCAGCAGGCCTGGAAGCCTCACCCCTCCCTCCTGCGAAAGCTGCGCAGGTTGTTGGAAAGAGGGGGGACCCGCACATGTAATGTTGCCTCCCACCAATAGGGAGAGCCATAGAGAGGTAGAGACCTACTCCGAGGCCCAGACAGACACGCGTCACCCACCATTAACCATAGCTAGACTGACGCATGCCCTGCCATGGGCACTGCTCCCCATTTGTCCATTCAGAAGAGAAGNACTTATGTACTCTGACGGACATTAATTTGTTGGGGGTACAAACCCTTCAGGGTCCCTCACTGCTCTTCACCCATGCTGGAAGAAGGAAGGCACCAAACCTACCCCATCACTAGAGCAGAGCTGGGTTAAGAGGTGCAGCCAGGCGGGTGGTTCAGCTGGGCACTCCATACAGCACTTAACCAGTACTCCACTGAGCAGGGGAGAGGGAAGCCCAGGGATACCACAGAACAGGGCACAGGGATCCAACAGAGAGGACAAAAAGGCAGGCAGGCCAGGGTGGGCACAGACTGATGACAGGATAAATAAGGAGGTGAGACCAGAGAGAGAGAGAGAGAGAGAGAGAGAGCCCCAAAGCTGGAGTGTGGGGGCAACAAAGAGGGACAGAAAATACATCCAGGCTGTTAGCAGCAACCACTGACTCTCAGGCAGCAGCACTGGCTGGCCTGACCACTGGAGTGGGAGTAAATAGGAACAGAAAGAAGCAGGTAAAAGGGAGTGTGCGCTGTTCTAGGGCTCTGTCCTCCAGGACACGAGAGTATATACACACCACGCGTGACACATGTATCTGAAACCCCGATTCAGATCCAGGTGGGNTGACAAAGGCCCCTCTTCCTAAAACCAAAGTCCCGTCCTCCCTCCAGCGGCAACTCCTCTGCCCTTTGCAATCTAATGGCTTGGTTCATTTCACTCGATGGCAGACAGCCACGCTGCCAGAGTGATAACGGCCACCAGATCCTAAGCCCACATTTGATTAAAATCAAGCAGTTTGAGAAGCTGGGCCCCTTCCCACAGCCCCACACCCAGGAGGGTATTCTTAATCATTGAGGGCCCTCCCCACAGAAGGCTTGTTCTGTGGTACCCCAGTACCACGGGGCTGAGAGTCCTACTTAGTTAGCATCTTGAGGATCCACCTGTATCAGTGTCCTCCAAGGCTGGCCACCCTGAGATACCACCCAGCCCTGAGCAGCCCCACAGAGCCCTGTAGCCCCAGTGGCAGCCTCAGCCTTTTATATCAGTTTAACAAAAGCCCTAACTTAGAACCAGCGCAGTCATTGGGAGGGGTCCACAAGAGTCCCTTTCCTCCTCTGAGGATCAATAGCTATCTGCATCCATGGGACCAGGGCAGCTGAAGGGCGCTGCCTGTCATGGCAAATCTGCTTTGATGTCACACATTCNTCACCTCCCCCTAGACCCCAAAGCTCCATAGCCCCCGTTTCACCCCCTACTTCCATCGCCTAATAATGGTTTACAAGCCACGTCCCATATCCTCGAATTAACTCCAACTACATCAATAAGACAAGAGTGTCCAGCTGGAAGTGTGTGGCTGTAGTCACACCCTCCTCAGCATCTTCTGGCTGAGGACAGAGGGACAGGTGTACACTTTGCTCAGGGTTTTACATCTTCAGGGTTTTACATCTTCCTAGGGGAGACTCAGGAAGGCCCAGCAGCCACTGCACACTGCAGGGAAGGGGAGAGAGGTCAAAAGAGNTAGAAAGAAAGAAATGACTACTTAAACCTTCACTTGAGGAGCTGGGAAACAGCTAGGAAAGAAAAAAAAACTGTGGCTTGGCTTTGAGGGAAAAAAGAACAATAAAAAAAATGCTTTTGCTCTTTTAAACACTGTAGCTTCAATCCAGTTTCATGGCAGCAAATGAAAGACAATAACATAACTCACCAACCCTTGAACTTCCCTGCACTCCCCCATCCACTGGTGAAAAATCCAGACAGCTGACAGAGGACACGTCCGTGCAGCACCTGTAATTTGCCAACTGATCACCCGCCTGAGCACGACCAAGCTGTGTGAGGAGAGCGATGACAACCGAGAGGACAGCGAGACAGACT
Source organism: Neotoma lepida (assembly GCA_001675575.1). Taxonomy (NCBI): domain Eukaryota; kingdom Metazoa; phylum Chordata; class Mammalia; order Rodentia; family Cricetidae; genus Neotoma; species Neotoma lepida. Next base: position 367,791 of record LZPO01027435.1, on the reverse strand, counting down.
GAGCAGTGCTTCATCTGAGTTTGTTTTTCCCTCATCTGGGAGATCCTACCAGCTGAAGTAGGCAGNTTCTGTGGCAGAACCAGGGGCTCCTACCCAAGGGCAGAACCGCTCTTATGACGCAGACTCATCAGTCTCTTTCCTGGGGCCAGACCCTTCCTCTCATGCCCAAACCTGGGCCAGGATACTCGTGAAGGATTCCAGGGACAGGTGGCTCCTCAAAGCAGAGGACAGAAAACAGAAGCACGGTGGTTGCCATGCCCTAAAGGGGTGTCTGGACACTGGCATATGGCTGGGGCATGGTGTCAAGAAACAGATGTTGTCCTAAAGGCCACATGCAGAATACCCACTCCCTATCTAGACACATCTGCCCGACTTTGCCAGCTCCTGGGGAAGCTGAGGAGACTCGGATGGACCATAAGCACCAGCAGAAGCTGGCAGAACTGGAAATGCTATTACCCTGCTAGTAGCAGGAGCGACAGTGTCAGCATCAGGGCCAGGCAGGGGTCCTCCCCATCATTCACCTTCTGACCCAACCCCAGCACCTTCACCTCCTTATTGAGCTCTCCAGGGACGCCTCCTCAAGTGGGCAGCCAAGAACAGGTGACATTGACCACAGTAAGAAGGTGCTGGCATCCTCTGCATCCAGCACCCCCCCCCCACACACACACCAAAGGAAAAGGCCCAAGAAGACAGGTGTGGATGTCTGACCCCACGTCTGACTCCAAAGCACTAGGTTCCCATCAGGGATAGAACACAGGGCAGATACGTGGCTCCAAGACTACCGGGCAGGGGTCATTGGCCATTCTCTCAACCAACCCCCAGATCCTTTATTACCAGGACAGTGGCAGGAGTATCAGCTGATAGACTCGAACCCCCCGCCCCATCCCTAGGCTTGAAGATTTTTGTGCTCTGTCCCGTTGGGGGTGGGGGCGGTCTATGGGAAGCAGGGGCACCGCAAGGAAGTTTCGCGACGCAGCCAGAAGCTCCGGGACCCTGGCTGCCAGCCCACGGGGGTTTGTAGCCGCCACCCTCAGTTGCAGCATGCCATGGGACCCAGAGCCCCCGCCCTGACACTCGGCGCGACGAGGGGCAGACGCTGGCTGAGGGGCGCAAGGGAGCGCGGAGCTCCNCGGGGTCCCACGGCTGGCCGAGGCCACTTACGTGTGCTGCTGGGGGAAGCTGTAGGCAGAGGCGCCGGGGGCGGTGAGCAGCGGTAAAAGCAGCAGTGGTGGCAGCAATAGCAAGAGCGGGCGTGCGGGCCCGGACGCTGGGCCCCGGGGGTCAGGGAAGGGCCGGGGGCCACGGCCGGGCC
>LZPO01027435.1:331124-365559 GCA_001675575.1 Neotoma lepida | reverse complement strand
GTGCAAGGGAGCCCAAGCCTCGGCTCTCCCTGGACTTGCACAGCCTTTGGTCAGACTAGTCTAGAGCCAGGGAGCTCACCCCAGCACAATCCATTCATTTCTGTCCTAGTGACCCCTGGCACTTCCCTGCTGTAGTTACAAGGATAAGGTTTGTGTAACATTCAGTTCCTCAGCTTGTAGGTCACCTTCTCAGAGTCCCCCTTTTTCTTAGGAATACTCTCTAGGTCCTCAGTGTGGTTTCCAGGATNTGGTGAGAATGGAGTGAATGGCCTGGTGGCAGAAGCACTCACAGTTGGGGACAGCAGCTCAAGGAACCGCTGAAGTTGGCCCTTGAGCCCCATGTTGCCCCCGCTATGCTGCCCCATGCTGATGAGAATGCTCCCTGACAACCTGACACAGGGCTGGACCCCTTGAGCNGTAGCTGCTCACAGATTCTGCCAAACGTGGAGCTAACAGGTTTCTAAACTGCTGGGTAGCTCAGTTCAGAGATGCCCAGGGACTCTTGTCTCATGCCTGGGTAGGTCGCCTATCATCTACTCTTAGAGAACGGTGNCCNCTGGACTGAAGGGTACAGAGGTGGTAGAGACTCAGGACCACCTTTACTTCATTTTCAACCCTGCTGTGGACTTCCCAGCCTTGCCCCACTCCTTTAAGTTAGGGCTTGACAAAAGAATGGCTTCCTCTTTTCTGAGTGAAGTTTCAGGGTCCAGGTTGACAATATACTGAAAANCATGAGGCCCCGTCAATGATATCAAAGGGAGCCAGAGATCCTGGGCTCCATCTAGTTCCTGGGACCTGATGCACAGGAAGGGCCCTGTGATGGGAGGCNGCATCAGGCCAGCTCTATAGGGAGACAAGCAGAAGCCTCACTGAGCCAGATGTGTGACTGTGTCAAATACCCACTGCTCCCAGTCCCCAGCTCTGGGTAGGGCAGTTCCACCACCAAGATGGATAAAGAGGGTGTCCTGCACTGGAGTCAGTAAGCCTGGGCTAAGCATCTCCCTCCTAGCCTGCTGACACCTGTCTCTAACATCTGTATCCCTCATGTGCAGGAGGACTGGCCTGAGATGTCCTCCTCCACTCATTTGCTGGACAAATAACTGTTCAGCCCAAAGGATGCAGCTCCTTTAGGGTTNCCTGTACAGGGTGGGTACTTTCCAAGGTGGATTCTGCAATGTGCTGACACATGTCAGAGACAGCCTGCTTGACCTTTGATACAAAGATGGCGGTGCTATCCTCGGAGAAAACCCAGGCCGTCAAGCACCTGGGGCCAGTCAGTTCGGCAGTGAGTGCTGGAGGTTGGGCATTTCAGTCTCAGCCTCCGCAGATGTGCACCTAATTGAGGCCGCTGGCGCCGAGGGAAAGGCGGGAGATTTTGGTTGACAGGCCGTTAAAGGAAGACAAATAAGGAGGGGAGGTAATTAAGAGTAAATGGGTAGTAAGAGTTTACACATTCCAACTTCGGAGGCTTACAATATCCTCAGCCTCCTGGCAGCTGGCTCCAGTCACAGGTTAAGATCTGGGGAGGAGAAATCATGACTTACCAGAGAATAAGTTGTCCACAGCAGGTGGATGGTTCAGCAGGAAATGCCTGGCACCTCCCACCTGACCAAGGTGACTATCCTGAAAGGTGTGGGGTGGCAGGGGCAAGTAACATTGCAGTCAGCAGAAAGGAACCGATTCTTGCCAGGGACCTGGCAGGAGCCATCTCTATGTCCAAGCCTATGGTGCTCTGTGTGTGTGTGTGTGGGGTCAGGCCAGTATCCAGAGGGACTGATAGTTCTTTATGGAGAACCTATTATGTGCCAAGGAGGCCCTAGGCTCAGCCATACCACCCAAGGGAAGAGGAAGCCCATCAGGAATACTTACTACGCCAGGGCAGAACGATTCCTACCCCAAACTACCCCACCTTCAACANCTCCACTTGTCCCTCAAGCCTACAGGCTGGACAGCAACCTGTTCAGTGAAAATCCCTGCCCTGTGGCTTTACTCCTGGAGTTTCTTCTCCCTGGGGGCATGCTCTCTCACCTCTACCATTTGGACCCAGAATATTCAAGATCCTGTCAAACCACTTATGCCAGGAAGTACTCCTAGAACAGCCTTCCACAATTGGGCTCCCCCCCCATCTCTCCTGCTCCCTCTTCAGTCACACACACATAGTGGCTTCTGCCTTGNGGGTCTGAAACACACCTATACTCTCTACTCGAGTCAAATTGGGAGCTCAAGTTCCTTAGTCCCTGTCACACTCTCCAGGTCCTATATAGGGTGTGGCCGTTTGGGAGAGCAAAGAATTTTTGGCATAAAGAATCCAACAGGTGGCACATTAAGGAGCCTGAGAGTTGTGCCCAGGAAGTGTAGTCTGACCCGGGAGTGAGGTGGATCAACCTTGGCAACAGGCGTTATGGATTATGTGGACAAGTCTACTCTGCCTGTGTCTTCATCCATCTAGTGCCAAACATGAGCTTTCATCTGGCAGTACTAGTCTCAAAACCCAAAGCATGTAATATCCTTAGGGCAAGACTCAGCGTTTAGCAAGTGCTTAATGAAGGAAGACATAGGATTCATACATCCCCTAGGAAGGGCAGGCTCTACACTGAGGCACATGAACGCTTCCTGGAAAAGGAGGAAAGATTCCAGCTCAGCCTCGCACGTCGAGCAGGGATGTGCTCCCCCAAATGCCCNAGTTCATCCTCACCCTGCATGGTGCAGATGAATTGTAACCTCCATATGTAACCAGAAGAGGGCTCCACTTCTGACTGTATGGAGAATACTTCCAGCTGGGATGAATCATCTGCGATTTGAAGGATCACTTGAGCCCAGGAGTTCAGGGCTAACCTGGACAACATAGTGAGATCCTGAACCAAAAAACAAACAAAACTCGATCAAACCCAAAACCAAAATAATCTTTAAATCTCCTCAGTGAAATTGCTAATGTTCGCTATAATAGATAGAGGGAGGTAGAATTTAATCCTTTTATCTGCAAACGTGTGGGCTACAGATCGTCAGAGCCTATAGTATCTTCTTAGACAGAAGGGGAAACTGAGGTCCAGAGAGGGGAAGAAACTTACCTAAAGCCACCCATATGTTAGTGAAGGTCTGGATATGGAGCTCTGAGTCTGGAGATGGCGTTATTATCCCAGATCTGTCTCCCATTATGAAGAAGGGGGCTGATCATAGCCTCAGACCTGACTTTGATGTGCTCATCTCTACCTCTGGAGGTAGAGAAAGCAACAGTCCCAGTCTGGGGCCCATGGGNGAGCAGGAACTTTTTATACTGCAACTGCAGATGCCTACTTAGATCGTCATTATCACAGGGGTCACTGAACTCAGATCGCCTGCTCTAGTGGAGAATGCTGGTTAATTAGGTAGATCCTAGCTTCTATAAGAGGCTTGATCCGTGGTTCCTGGGAACTCCTTGCTTAGTAGGGGAACACGACACACAGGACAGATATGATAAACACCTCAAACATGCATAATGAGTTAAAAAAAAAGCACATGATCAAACAGGGCATATGATTACTCAGCTCTGTGAGGCCCAGGCAGTCAGGAAAGGCCTCCTAAAGGGGAGGAGACTGAAAGTGGCACAAAAGGGCAGGAAAGAACTTGAGTGGCTGTGTGATGGAGGACAAAAGAGTACCGCTGGCTGCAGAAAAGCCTGGGGTAGGAGTGGGCTGGACCCTTTCTCCAGGGAGAGTATATGTGAGTATATGTGAGTAACCAAGAATGAGCTGCTGACAGAGGCAGGAAGATGGACAGTGTGGTCGCCTGGACAGCATGAGGTGAATATGATAAGATGTCAAGGCAGGCTGTTTACCATTGTACCCAGGGCTCCAGGACCCTGGGTAGCCTCATCCATAAAGAAGGGAAGTAAAAATATGTCAATCACCATGTGAGCATAGGGAAGTAGTGTCTACACTGCTCCAGCTGCTTGTAGCTGGGTTTCTCCTACCTCAGGTTCTGTACAGACAGACATGGCTACACAGCCAGAGAGCCTCTGTCTTGGCTACATGTGTAGTCCTAGAGTAGGNGTTCCTTGGGGAGATCTGGACCAACCTGCTCANGTTACAGATGTGGAAGCTGAGGGGCAGGGAAGGTGGTCTCATCCAGGGGCTCAGTAAACAGAAAGATCCAAGGCCCAGACTAGATGTGGATGTAGTTCAGTGATAGTGTTTCTTTGCTTGTCATACACAAGGCCCTGAGTTTAATTCCTGAACAACTTAAAACCAGATGTGTTGATGCCTGTCTCTTATACACATCTAGATGTGTATAAGAGACAGCACACACACACACACACAGAGAGAGAGATCCCAGGCTGGTGTTTGGGTTCTGTCCTCTACGCCTCCTACTGGGGCCTTTCGAGTTTGAGCCTTAGGAGGACACTGACCAAAATGTCTGCCCAGTGTGGGAAGGGGCCCTTGGTTCCATCGCTGGGTCCCATTGCTGTGGCGGAAATACCCAGATGTTAGTCTTGTTCACTTTCCTCAGACCTTCATCCCNCTCTGGCAGGAGAAAATGAGGACAAATAAAAGAGAGAAATTGTCCCCTCAGCAGAGCATTAGGTGTCTGAACGGTTTTCGAATAAATAAAAGTCTCCTCAGAGCCCCTGGCCAGGGCTGACAGCAGCTCTAACTCTCCACAAGATGTGTTTTTCTGCCTCCAGGTGGAAGTGAAGGGTGTCGATGGTAGGCTAAGTCAGGCTTTGACAGAGGCAGCCTTTTATCACTGCCTAACNTCCCATCAGTGCCTTCGCCCAGTGGCCACAGCAAATTGTCCCCTCTGCTAGCTGCCCCTCCGTGCCCATCAGAAGAGGATGAGGGCCAGGTATTGTCCCCATCAAGGGTAGGAAAGATCCTTCTGGGCAAGACTGTGTCCTGATCAGGCTGCTAGCACCCAGTCAGTAATTTTGGAAATGGTTTGTTCCTAATTTGCTCATTTTGCCAGTGCAGAAATTGAAGCAAAGAGGACCTTGACAAATTGGTCCATGGAGCCAACAGGCCAGGGATGCATTGCCTGAATGAGCCACCTCTGCACAGCGTGTCAGGAGTGAGACAGCCACTTTCTAGAAGGGGCTTCTCCGAGACAGAACTACACCTCACACCAACCACCCTCCTCTTGGCACCAGAGNAAGGCACCAGAGTATAGGGCAAGATGGTGGCACACCTTTAATTCCAGGACTCAGCAAGCAGAGGCAGGTGGATTTTTGTGAGTTCGAAGCCAACCTGGTTTACATAATGAGCTCCAGGCCAGCCAGGGCTATATTAGAACCTGTTGGGGTGGGGGATGGGGAGGAAGGNTAAGAGGGAAAAAAAAGAATAGGAGAGAAAGGCTCCATCATGACTGCTCTAAGTGCCAACGGACCAAGGTTGAATCCAAGGAAGTGCAATTTCCAGCAANAGACTGGGGAAGTGGCTGAGGAAATTCCTTAAACTGTCTGCTTCCTCTGCTGGAAGGAGCCGTTAGCTTTTGCACATCAGTCCCTTAGTGAATTGACCCCTGGTAGCCAGGTAAGGGGAGGGCAGGCCCAATTCCATCATTACTTCATTTAACTGATGATGCTGAGAGAGGCAGGTAGCATTTCACTTGTTGAGCGTTGGAGATGGAGATGGCTAGAGGCTCCTTTTTTGATTCTGGAGGGGAAGTTGAGGCTGTACAAGATGGCAGCATGGCTAATAGGAGCATTGTGTTGTGTAAGGTTGTAGACAGCCCTGCCCCATTTCGTGAGGCCCCTACTTCCTGGGGGTGGTACTGGCTCTTTTTGAGCACTGGTCAGGTTAAGGAAGGAACTTTCTCAGCCCGTAGCTGACTATACNTGCTTCCCTAGTGAGGTCAGGTGGAGCTTTCCTCCATTGGAGTCATAGTTCCACTTGCAGACCCCACATTTATCCCTGGGGCTGGCTAAAGTGANGTAACATAGGGATGAAGGAGGAGGCATGTGACTCCTCCCGAGTGGCTGGAGTGTCCTCTTAGTCCAGTCTGTTGTCCCAGAAGCCATCAACTTCACACACACTCCAAGAGGACTTAGGATTCGTGTTACTAACACTTCCTCAAGCCCTCTTAAGAAGGAAGGATTCTCTAGCCCCAGCTCCCATGAAACATCGTTGTTGCTGTTCGGTACCAGAGATTGAACAAGAGCCTCGTGCACATTTGGCAGATGTTCTACCACTGAGCTACATCCCCAGCTAACTATGAACATTCCAATGATGCTGATTGTCTGAACAGGGTCTGCAGGGGAAGGTCTGCCACACTGGAGGCTACTCTGTTACCTAGGGGACACTCAAGAGAAATAGGCCCTGTCGGGGCAGGTGACAGGGCCAGGAGTTCTGATTCTTCAGGCTACACACATAGGGGCAAAGCCAACAGGGTTGGTGCTCTCCCGGTCAGCGTGGAAACACACTTCCCACCCTCTCTGCTAGCTGGAAGTAGTGCCCATTTCGGCAAATGAACATGCCATGCAGCACGTGTGGCAGGAGACAGGAGGGATGAGAGTAGCCTAGTTAGGAAAAAGGAGAAAGGTCAGGCCTTATCTCAGCATTTCCCCTGGGGTAGGCTGGCTAACAGAAAGGCAGTGTGATCCGAAGCACATACCTACTTCAGAAGGTATGACGTTTAGAAGAGGAGATTGTCCAGGGTACAAGTCCAGGAATAATCATGGCTTGCAAGAATTCTGGGTCCCACCTTACTTGTGTCCCGAATGTGGACAGAGAGGAAACACTTTGGCCACTCTAGAGATGACCAAACCTCAGAATCCCTTTCAAAGAAGAGCAGTACCTCTGTGGACTCTCACTCCTTTTCATAACTTGGCAAATGAACCTCAGAGACGTTCTAGGTGATGCCTTAAGTCACACAATAAACAGTGACACCTCTAAGAGCACACATAGCCTATGCCATGGATCCTGCCATGTGACCAACCACNGCCTTATCAGGTGGTCAGAGATGGCTGTTTCTATGCTAAATAAGGCTATCAGAAGGCTTCTTTAGGCTCCAGGAAGGTGGAATGGGTGACTGGGAGGCCTTATTAAGGAAGAAGATGGGAACAGGGAGAATAAGGAGGCTTCTACATATTGACTCCCACTGGTTTGTTGGGAAGTTCTCTCTGACCCTGCCTGGCAGCTCAGCACTATCTTGCTGAGGGCTTGATCACTAAGTGAGAAAAGGGAGACTTAGGGAGGCAGAAGTGAAGAGAGAGACTCACTGAAAGAGAGGCCTCAGGGAGGAGGGCCAGGATAGGACTCAGAAGTTTGCAATAAGCCACTGAGGTCTCACCTGAAGATCCAACCCGGTTGCCATGGGGTGGCTGAGAGCAAACCCTAGACAGGGTTCACTAGCAGTAATTTAGAGAGAAGACAAGAAAGGGGCTGGGATTCCATCCAAGGCACAGTAGGTATGCCAGGCATGCCCAGACCCCTCAGAGGGTAGGGCATTAGCAAGTATGAATGAACGAATAAATAACTGTGATAATATATCACCTCTTGCTTGCTACTGCTTAGAGTTGGGCCTGACAGTCCTATAGATCTGATCCCTGGGANGGAGGTTGGACACTGCTCTCAGGACCCTGTGTGACTGCCTCCTCTAGATCTGCTCTTGGCAGTGTCTTGAGACCTTACCTCCACCTCATTGAGTTTAAGAGTGTAAGAGCCGGAGGGCCTGGAGGACACCAAGGAAACAAGACCCTCTAAACACAGCAGGACCGAAGCACATATGAACTCACAGAGACTGAAGCAGCATGCACAGGGCCTGCACAGGTCTGCACCAGATGGGGTCCTAGAACTGAAAGGAGAAATGGACACGTGCCCCACCCCCATATCCAACTGATAACCACATGCAAATGAAAATTTAGTGTTCTCCAAAGGAGTCTCACTGGGGAAACAAACTCCTCTCAAAGGTAGGTCACGTGACCAGCAGTAGATGGCCAACAGAAAACAAGCTCAGAGACATCTTTGGAGGTTCCTTGTCACATATATATAATTGCATCTTAGCTATTTCCTCCTAAAGGTAAGAGTAATTCCATCACCATTCCTCCCCTCTGCTGCAATCCCTCCATCTTCACTACCTACCAAGATGGAACCAGATCTCTAATTTTCAAAAGAGCCTTCTGAGTAGATAGCATTAGCCCAATTGGGCAGATCAGTAAACTAAGGTTCCAACAGTTCCGAGTGACGTATTTAGGCTGGTTGGGAGGCAGTAGATAGGCTCTGACTCTCGATTCAGCTCCTCCTGCATTAATGCAAGAGGAGCATGCTGTAATCTTTTTTTTTTTTTTTAAATAGGCCCATCTTATCTCAATATGCAAAACTATGCACATGGCATGCAAATTAGCATTTCCTGCCTGCTCCCAGGGTGGCAGTGCAGCCTTTGGGTTTTACAGATGATCCAACAGTCTGCCCTCCCCAGACCCCCTGCTTCTTCTAAGCTTCTCTGCTCTGTCTGCTCTACCAAGGTACCTGTAGGCTGGGCTCACAGAGGAAAGTTGGGGATTTGATGCCATGTGATTGGTGAGGGTTGAGTCAAGAGCCTTTTGAACATCCTCCCTCTGCCCTTCCTTGGACTTCAGCACAGCAGAGCTGAATGTCTGCATTCTGAGGAACATGAGTATAAGGATTACTGCTGTGGCTGGAATATGGAGAGGCTTTCTGAAGGTAGGAGAAAGAACGGTTCAGGTGAAGAGAACCTTGGACAGCTAGTGAAGGTACTGAGGTAAGATCTGCCCCAGAGAAAGCCAGTGAAGCATGTAAAGTCTGCTCTGTCGAGAGGAGCGAAGCTTCCCTGTGATGAAGGAGCCCACTGCACCGAAGCACACAAGCTGGGAGGCTGGCAGGCAGGCGGCAGGACCGCATCCACGCTGCGGCTGCAAATCACAGGAGAAACGTCCCACGAGCACAGGGTGGAAAGGACAGTCAAGCTAGTGCCTTGGTCTGATTCATCGTCTGGGAAGCATCTTACCAGGCCCAGGTAACCTTGAGCTTGCTGCCTAACATCATTGCACCTCAGTCTCCTTGGAGGGAAAATGGGCTCACTAAACCCCTGGTCTTCCTCTCAGAGCTGCTGGTAGATGACTAGGGGTTTGACCTTCTGCTGAGTTTGGAAGCACTCATGGAAAGTGTATACTCATGATGCCCTCCAAGTTTGTGATGGACGTGAACACTGTCCCTATTCCTGCACATACTGACTATCTGAGGTGGTGAGCCATGCCTGGCACATGCCAGACAATGTGGAACTGAGCCCCAAGCCAGAGGCAGGACCAGGACCAGGGTACACCGCAGAGTGACTAATTAATTGTTGAAGGTGAAATAGTAAGCAGAGCTATCCCTGCTGCCTAGGTGCATAGGGGAAGGAAGCTAGAACAAGAAGTTTCCCACAGAGAAATATGGGAATAGGAACAGGAGGTGGGGTTCAGGTCAGTCTAGAATGCTCTAACAGAAGACCTTGGGAGAGTCTCTGGGACCAATATATTTGCCCCAGGGAACATGGTCAGACAGGGCAACAGCCAAGCAGGAAAGGCTTCTACAGAGGTCAGCTTGTCCTCTTCAAAGACCCAGTTTTTAAGCAACAGAAAAGCTATTTCAGAACTAAAATTGATGCAGACCCCCAATATATGACAGATTGAAACTGGATTGCTCTGATGGAGGAAGTGAAGGGGTCCCAAGGTTCCGAGAACAGAGTCAAGTTGAACACCTTGTACCAGACTAGGGTACAAGGAAAGGCATGTACTGGGCAGGCCTCAGCCTAATGAATCTGAACTGTCATTTTTACCCTTCCATGGTGACCTTGGGATAAACTTTTGCAGCTTCAGGCTGCACACCCCCATTTGAAGAATGGGGGGTTCTTGGTTCCCTGGGGCCTGCTTGTCTCTCAGTTGNTGGAACTGATGTGGGGCTGCACCCCATCATGGAGCAGACAGACGCTGTTTATTCATCTTCCCAGAGCTGAGGTCCTGACGAGCTCATCTGCTTCCTGGCTCAGCTAATTGGAATCACTTTCCCCTTTTTTCCCTCTGACTCTTAGTAAATTATTCGAATTCCCCCAGTCAGAGGCCTGGGTGATGGACAGCCCTGTCACAGCAGCCTAAGTGTTTAGAGAGCAATTGTTCTGTGGAGGGCTGCCATTCCTCACGCTTGTGCTGTGCAAGGTGCCACGGGGAGAGTCTGCCAGACCCTGTCCTTGCCCCTGCCCCTGCTCCTGCCCCTGCTACACACCAGCCCAGCTACCAGAGCCTGCTTGGCCTAGCCCGCCAAGAACAGGCTTCCGGTACGTGATCCTTGTCATAACAATCAGAGCAGCCGAGAGGTATTGCTCTTAAACCCTCAACACACATTTTTATAACCTTTCTGTTTAATAAGAAAGAGACAGCTCCAATTAGCTGGGAATATTCTGCAGAAATGGGATTATTTTAAAAGCTCCGGCAATATTATAAAATAGCTTCAGTAAGTGAACAGCTGTTGCTGGCCCCGCCCGCCATGCACACTATGCCTCCCGCACCCTGACACCAGAGCTGGGGCCCCGGCAGCTCCCCAGGCACTCTAACACAGAGAGCTGTACTCTGGCTCGCAGTCCAAGGATATTTCCTCAGGTAGCCACACGTGAATCATGGTATATGGGGAACAGGGACTCCCTTGTCCCAGACTGACGGGAGGGAACAATTTGTTGCTTTCTCTGAGTTTGGATCATAGCCCTGCTGGAGTCCTGTTGTTTTTTTTTTTTCCAGAAAAGTTCATATGGAGACCCCAATATTCTTAAAGGGCCTCCAGGAGCTGAGATGTAGGTCAGTGATAGAGGCCTTGCCTAGCATGTGCAGTGCCCGGGCTTTCATCCTTAGCACCACCAAATTAATAAATATAACAAAATGAAGGACATCCAGCATGTCCTTTTGCCCCTGTGACCTGCTGGTGCTCCCCATTGACATCAGGACTCCTAGTCAATGTCCAGGCTTTCCTAGAGCTCCAATCAAAGAGACAGGGCATTGCCTGGCTGTCTGGCAGATCCAGTTTGCCTTTTCAGTAGTCACTGTGTCCAGGCCTGACCCAGGGCTAGGTGAGAATTNTTACCTAAGGGCTCCATCCCCAGTNCTTCTCCAAAACAAAAACACCCCCCCTTTTGGAACCCACACCTTCTCCTATAGGTCTGCTGATTCATTTTCTCCAGAAGGGGCACTGTGTCTGATGCCTTGCCCATAGGAAGCTTTATCAGTAGGTAGTCCGAGCCTCCATAGCTGAGGTGTAGGGGCCTAGAGATCCTGACTTGTCCTCCTTTATGCCGTGCTAACAGATCTTTAAAGAATTCTGGGCTGGACCTGGGCAGTGGTGGCGCATGCCTTTAATCCCAGCACTTGGGAGGCAGAGGCAGGCAGATCTCTGTGAGTTTGAGGCCAGCCTAGTCTACACAAGTAGTTCTAGGACAGCCAAGGCTACACAAAGAAANCCTGGGCTATATCTGACCTACAGGCTCACTCTCAGCTCCCAGGCTTTTCTGGGCCACTTGGAGCAATAGAATAATGCCACCATCACAGCCACTACAGAAGGAGCCAGGGTGAGGGCCTCAGCAAGGTCCTAGGTCCTCTTGGCTTTCTGAGCAGAGAGACTGGAGGGCTCTACATTCTTGCTTATTTGCCCCTTGGCTCGTAGCTGTGAGGCTCCACAACGCTGGGTCCTTTAAAAGTCCAGGCTAAAGAATGGAAGGTGTTTGAACAAACTTTGGGGATGGATGAAGTTGGGATGGATTTCAAAGTCTGGCCCATGTCACTATGTAGTCTAAGTGTGAGGAAACGCCTATACTATACTATACTATACTATACTATACTATACTATACTATACTATACTATACTTACGTCGAGCTAGGAGGAGAACCCAGGCAGTCAGCCTCAACCCAGGCATTTGTCCTTGGTGGGTACCAGCACAGGCAATGTTGGGATATGAACTCTCAGCCCTGGTATCGTAGGTATGAGCCCTGACTCAGTTGCTCATTGGTAACTCTCTGTCCTGAGAGTCAGGAATGAGGTGAGGGCAGGCCCCCAGGGCTGATAAAGTGTAGGCAAAGGTTGGGGGGCAAGTGGTAGGCAGGGAAGACTCTTATAGATGCTCCATGACAGAACCAAGTCACAGACCCAGCTAATTGGAGCTNACTAGAGTCCTCAGAGGCCCCACTTGTTTACCCTGCCAGGTATCCTCCAGGCCTGGTAGGGTTGGCCAGCTCCAGGGCTGGGGGAGCTGCCTAATGGCCTAGGGAATAGCTATTCTTAGGGATCTTCTTAGAGTTGGGGTCCTTGTCTTGCTAGGTTTAGATCTTAGGCACCCTACCTAGGGAATGGGGACAATTTCAGGACATCCTTGGCAAGAGACTGCAGCCTAGGAACTGCAGCGGGAGGCAAACGCACCATGTGCTAAATGGGGAAAAATGAATTTTACACCCAGACAAAGTGACTTTTATCATGTTAACGACCATGGTTTGCTCATCGTGTCTGGCGCAGTGAAATGGGGCCTGTGGATGTTTTTCTTTTAGTTCTGCTTTTAAATGGAGGCATTCCCACCCCCCAGAGCAGACAAGCCAAGCCCCTCAAATTGGGATGACAGAAATGCCAATTCAGCAAAAAATAAAAATGTAAGTTTTTGTTTTGTTTTTGGGCATCCTCCCCCTCTCCCCCTGCCGTTTTCATCTGTATCTTCCAGCAAAAAATAGAGCTGGGAATGAAGGAAGCACTTGGGAGTGATTCAAGGAGTCCCAAGGGACTGTGGGAGGAGTCCTGAGTGGGAGGCAGGAGNGTAGCTCTGGTCCAGCTCCTCCCTGTGTGACCTGGGACCTGACTCACCCATTTTTTTTACCCCAGTTTGCCCATCAGTATCAGGAGATGGAAGTACTTACAGCCAGAGACCTACTCTGCCCTGCTTGCTCAGATAGCCATGTCATACACATCACCCTGGGTGTGTCTGNTCCAGAACTTCCTCCTCTGATAGCTGGAGACTCTTCAAGAGCAAACCAGGGCAATCATTCCTGAGTCCTTGGTGCCCCTTGTATCCCCCCTAGGCTGGTAAGAGGTNATGAATGGAAAAGACAAAGNTGCAGATGGAGCCAGGGATGTTTTTCTGAGCTCTGTAAGCAGCGGAGAGTTGGCCATTCCCTAGCCACCCCACCCCCAACTCTTCAGTCTGCATACAGAGCACACCATTGGCACATGGCAACTCCATATTGTACCCATCAGCTTTTAAGAAAACACCATCTGATGCTTTGTACAGTTGCCCAGTTGGGTAGCACCCAGTTCCCCAGGAAAAGCCTACCCTGGGCCCACTGGGACAGGCTCATCTAAAGCAAATAAAGAGGTCTTGGGTCTGGCAGATCTGGCAACCTCTGCCCTGACACCATGCCTTCCTGCTCTGGAAGGCTTGCTACGACCAGACAGGCAGAGCGTTTGAACAGCAGAGATCAGTGGACAATTAGCCAGTCCAGTGGAGGTAATTAATCAATGTTGCAGGCCTTCCATCCATCCGAGGCTATGTGCACACTGCTCTGCCTGGGCCCTCATTAAAATCAGTGCCTGGTGAAGCTAACAGGAGTGGACTCAATTGCCATCTGTGTCCCCTTTGCCAGCCCAAATAGCATCACCAACACTACTACTAACAGCTCAGTGTTGCTGTTACTGTCATAGTCACTGTGACCATCACTACATTGCTGTCACCCTCACAGTGGCAACAATACCTCCCAACCAGGACTCACTAATTCACTGCCATCATCACCACCTATACTGTGTTCACTCTTCCCAGACTCAAAGATTTCACACTGTTCCCTTATTTGATTCTCCCCACAGTCCCCAAAGACAGATCACTGGTGAGGAGGCCAAGGCATAGGGAAACATGTTCATTAAAGCAGTATGAATATGAGCTGGTTCATATAGGAGGGCCTATCCTCCCTCTTACATTAGCCAGGATGGACTCAGTGAGGCTGCCATAACAGTCATCTAAATCTTAGTGACTTAAAACAATGAAGGTTTATTTCTTCTCCCTGCTCCGTGTCCTTCATGGGTCAGCTGAGGCTCTGCTCCATGCCGTCTTCACACGGAGAGCAGGCTGACCAAACAGCTAAGCCTGGAAGATTGACTGTTGTCATGGCAGATGAAGACAGGGCTCCTAAAGGACTCACACCAGCTGATGAATTCTTTGGCTCTCCCTTTGAAATAGCACAGATTTTGCTTACCACACTCATTGGCTAGAACCAGAGGTACAGCCCCACCTGACCACCAGGGGGCAGAAAGGTGCACTCCTACTTTTAGCTTGAAGCAAGGTGGTAGAGTAGCATGACAAGGGCATCCAATTCCCCTCTTTCCTTCTCTCCTTCACTTCCCAGTCCTATATACCCATGCTCTCCAGCCTGCTGGTCCAGCAGGATCATGAGAGTGGAGATGAGATGTCCATAATCTTCCTGTCTGGGCCTTTTGCTCTCTCCTGGCTCATAGATGTGAAAGGCACTCAGGTAGANAGGCTTCAAGGAAGCTCAGGGATTCCTACAGAAGAGGTCTCTCTGGGGGGAGTCTTGTGAGAGAANAGCACATGAGCACTTGTCCTATTCCCAAAGAACCTCCTGGAAATGGAACTGGGGAGGGGGCAGCTTCATCTGGGCTCAGGCAGTGATGTATGTTACCATGGGAGAGGCTGAGACAGAAACCAGCTGGGAGAGTAGAGAATTCAAGAGGGAAGTTCATGGGATAGGTGAGAGAGGCAGCCTCTGAGGAGGGACCAAGACAAAGGAGGATAAACAAGGTGATCACTGAGTGACCAGCTTATTGGCCAGTGATGGGCTACGGACCTTGCAGTCTGCAGGCATTTGTACCACACCTTCTGAAATACCTGAGTCGCACACTGTAAGACGAACTTCTAACCAGTCTTATTAATAAACACACAGAACAAGAAATAGGGGTGAAAATCTGACAGAGATCAGAGGAATTAGGAGCAAGCCACCAGCTAGCCTCACCTCACCAACGCTGCCGCTGCTTCCAAAGAGCAAAGNGAAGAGAATAGAGCAACTTCCCGTCTAACCCAGCTTTTTACGCCTGTCCATTTTGTTAACTCATTTTCTATCTTTACCAAGCTACATCATTTCCTGTCTGTCTGCACGGACCTCCAGAACTCTATGGCTGATGCTGGGATTAAAGGCGTGTGCCACCACCTCCTTCCGCTAGTTCCCAATGTGACCTTGGAGTCACAGAGAACCAAACGGAATCCGTGTGCTAACTTGCATGACTATTGTTTTACTANTAGTGGCTGGCTGTCCCATTTTTTCCTCCGATCTTCAGATAAATTTTATTGGGGAACACAGATAAAATCTCACCACAGCACACTGTTCCTCCAAACCTCTAACTTGGGTAAGGGTCCCCTGCAGTTTGAGCTGTAGGACTAAATCGAGGATAGAAAATGGAGAGGAAAAGGGAATTGGGTAGCAGATCTGGGATACTGGGGCTCAGCCTCAGGGCTCCGTTACCATAGGTGATAAAATGGGAAGAGGTCCAAGTAAAACCATCGCTTGTTCTCCTAGCATGAGGTGCCTGCTCCTGAGAGGGTGTGGCTCTTCTCACATCATCCATCACTGAGCCACTGAAGACTGGCCATGATCAATAAAACAAACAATTATCCTGTCATTACTGATTGCAGGCCTGCGGCCAGTCNGTGGGGGAGGGGCACCCAGGCTATAATCGAGAGCCTAATGGAAACAGTCNACACTTTGGGTGTTGACCCAGGATTGGGATGCAGGGGATGGAGACTGCTCCAGAGTAGGAGTAAATTCCAGGAAGACTAAACTTTATCTGGTAAACCACATCTGGAGAAGTGGTGGTAAGCCGTTCCCCATATATCTCTTAGTGGGATAGGATGGGTCTGTCTCTTTACCCCTCCACTCCTTTGAGCATCACTTTTCATTCTGCAACAGCTTATGCTAAGGGCCGTATTAGTTAGATATGATGAGCAANCTCAGCTGTGAACCAGGTAGCCTCCTCTGACTGCCTATCTCAGCTCCCTCATCTCAGGATCCCTAAACCCTCATCCAAAATAGTAATGTTTCACTACTGCCCTCTCAAGGTACTTTATCTTGGCTGCCTAGACAGGGGAGGTATTAAAGGCAGTCCATATGGGTCTAGCTGGAGAGACAGGCAGGAGTCACGATCACCCTGAGCCTGGATCTTGGCTCCTGAAAGATGCTTAGGGTCTGAGAATGAGAAAGCTGTTCCCTGTGGTCCTGAAAAAGTAGGCTCAGCATCTGCTGAGTCAGCCAAGAGGAGCTGGGGCCACANGGCCATGACCACCTCATCCCCCACCAACTCTGTTCCCTGTTGTATTCCCAGCCCCACAGAGGGGAAATCTCTCTCCATCAGAGGGAAGGGACGAGAGAAGTGATTTATTATTCTATTCCATTATGCCTGTTTCCAGAGAAACTAATTATGGTGCATTGTTGTATTAGATACTTTCAGAAAGATTACATTTTCTTACTTTGGCCGATAAAAAAATTAAATCCATCAGTTTTCCTAAACACATTACAGTAAAGACAGACTTGCTCCTCGTAATTATTAATCAGTTGGATTTGGGGATGCAAAGCATTTGACTTAAGCTCAATACAGTCACGAACAATGTCCCAGGATCGCATCTGGTATTGAAACAATTTTTCAATTTATTAAAAAGTCATTAATGCAGTTGGGATGGTAGGTGGAGGGGAGAGCTAGACTAAGACACTGAGTCAGAGTTCTGCATAGGGAAAGAAACCCCAGGTATGTCTTCTTCCTAAGCTTGCCTCAATTCAAGGAGCCTGTTCAAGTTGGAAATGGACCTGGAGAAGTCACCCCCCTGTCCCTAGCCCAGCTACCCCACAAACCTGTCTGTCCTGAGTCTACCCTCCAGGCAATGAACTCTCTGAAATAGTGTGGTGGCAGGAACAGATTACTCATAGAGAACGGTTTGCCCAACTGATCCCTGAGCCCACTGTTCTGTAGCTCTGCACAGAGGGCTGAGTCAGCCTGACTCCCACTGTGGCAGGGAAACAGGTCCTCCTACAGCACAAGCTCTTGGAGCCCCCACGTGGGGACATGTGGCTATTTGGAAGGACACCTGGTGTGGCCGGGTGCCCCGTTCCAGTCACTGGCCCTGCTCATTCAATCATTTAATTACTCCTCTGACACTTCCTACTCCCAGGAGGGATTTTCAAGGGTTTAGGAGACTGGCAAGCCGCAAGCCGAGTTTAGCCTGAGTCCTGGCTCAGGTCAGAGCTGAGGGACGGCCAACAGGACCTGGGCATATGTCACAGCTCAGCCACTCAAGAATTGTTGACCTTGGACAAGTCAGTTAACCCTAGTGAACCTTAGTTTCCATGTCTGGGGGAAGAGGGTGTCTGTCTGTCTCCTCACACAAGGCAAGGAGAAACCATGAGATCAGTGTTTATCTTTCCTTAGCTGGAGTTCTGTCATGCTTCATGTCCTGCTCCCCATGTCTCTTAAAGTCTGGTTCCTTTCAGGGACTGCTTCATTTATGCTGTTCTCTCTGGCTGAAATACCTACCCTTTCCACATGTCTTTCTTCTAGAAAATTCCACCTATCCTTCCTTTAGACCTCTGTTCTAGTGATTTCCCTTAAATCTGGAGCAGGGGCCTCGATATTCGTGCAACCTCTGCATGGCATTTTTCCATCTCATGGTGCTAATGAGGGCCTCGTCTTCCCCTATTAGTCTTGGGTCCCAGAAAGGCCAAGTTTTGCCCCTGATATCCTCCAAGCAGTGCAAAGGCTATGTTCACCCTCCATTCGAGACCTGCCCCCCCCCCAACTCAGCCTTGGATCTTACTGGATGGGACAGACTGGCTTTTCTGTGGGTGTAGTGCAGGTATATTGTTTGGCCTACTGGTGTAAGGACATTAAAACCAGAGGACCAGACAACTGGACCTTCTGCCTCTGTACCCTACCTTTAGCCCAGTGGCAGAGAAGAAGCCAGAAAGAGAAGACAGCTTCACNCTCAAGATGTCTGTCCCTTGACAAGCTTAGCAAGCCCTACCTTTGTGCACCTAGCATCCCAATATATGTACAGTTTCCCCAATTTCTGAACAAAGATGAGGTGGGGATGACAACTCTGAGTGGTGGCGAAGACTCTAGAAGAAGGAAGAGTTGTGGTTAAGCACTGGTAGCATTGAGGGTGATTGGAGTTGACTGGAACTGGGCCTGAGCTCAGATGAATTNCAGGCTTGTCTTGTCTCCTGCTGTCGTAGACCACAGGCTGCAGAGATGGACCCCTGGGTACCAGGCTCCTGTCCCCTCACCTCACCTCTCACCTGTGGGCAGGTGAAATTGCCCATGTTCCAGGTTCCAGACACTCTATTTCCTTGGGATTTATGAAGGGTTTTATCTTCCCTCCTTGATCACTGGTGAGGGAAAGGAGAGGGCATGCTTGGCTCCCTCCCCTCCAGAGGAGCAAGGAATAGCAGCCTGGCCACCCTGGAGCTTGGAAAATACTGTCTGAACCCCACCTTAGCAAACCCTCCTTCCCCCCATGGGGCCTCGTCAGGGCCTGGTGGATATGGGGAGGAGATGGCAGCCATTTAAGCTGTCACCAGCTCCATCAGAGGATTTAAATCACTGACACAGAGTAACAGCGCTGTAGATTACAGTGCGGGAACCACGAGGGCTCAGCACAGCAGAAGCGGAGGAGGGATAGGAGGGGATTAAGGAGATACAGGCTAGAGTTATTGCCCTGGTACCCGAGTGGTGAGTTCTCTGCAGCTATACCCAGCCCAGTAAGGGGATCTGAGCGCCCCACCTGTCTCTCCACCAAGATGAGACCCCCACAGGAACCCATATGCCCCCGAGCTTCTCCAGGACCCTCCCCACTCATATTCATTCTCTGTGTCTTCCCAATAAGAGTTGAGGTCTTGACTTGTGTCTCCCCCTGGCTGCCTGTGGACCTTGCACCCAGAGATCTTACAACTATGGGTACCCCCAAGAGGGGGTGGGGGCACCTGGCAGGGAGCCTGCCTGCTCCCGCTCACAAGCGCCTAGCCATTGTCTCTGATTGTATGGTATTAGTCGTAAATTACAGCCTTTGGGAGGCCGCATGTAAAAATAAAATAAAATAAGTGTCAAAAGACAGAGAAAATATTGATTCTTCAGGGAGAAGAAAGGATGGTTTGGTTAAATTAAAACTTCGAGAGGAAATAGAGTATAGGAAGATGGTCCCTAAGATCCAAGAGCAGCCTGGGGCATGGTGGAGGTATTCGGCGAGATTATCATTCAATACTCACGTGAGCCGTGAGATCCTGATCTATCTAGGCCAGNGTGAGGAGAGCACAGATATGGTGAGGCCTTGCCTTTTGTAGGGACAGCACTTTGGAAACTCACCAGTGGAAGTAGGCTTTGGCTCACAAGCAGAAGGGGGCCACTGAGTTCTGGCAGGCGAGGTGTGGGAGCTCTCCGTGGTGCTGACAGTCAGTACACGAGTGAGAAGCCCATCTGGTTTCCTCCCCTTCACCCCTACCACACAGCCAGAGGGACTCTGCCCCTTCTTCTCTGCCTGGGTCTGTGCTCCAGAGTGAGGGCCCCATCATAACCCAGTTTCTCCTGTCCAGGGACCCTCTGCAATCGTTCCTCTTTGTGTTCTTCTTCATCCTCTTTNCATCTTCTCCCACTGAAAGATGGGGATCCTGCCCAGACAGTGTCAACAAGGCACAAAGGNTGAAGAGACAAACNNATAGATTGAAACTTTGACTGCAGGCCAGATAGAGGATATCCTTTGTAGGTGGCATTTCCCATTAGGAAATACTGTCCTCAAACCTGCAGCACCTTAAGGTCAAGGCCAGGTAGTAAGCAACCATGTACCTGGACCTATGCTTGACAGCATGAGGGCATTACATCCAATGGGCTTGTAGAGTCACTAAGTGGGTTGCTTTGGTAACAGNCAGAGTGGCAGAAACCATCCCCATCATCACATACAGCCTGGGCTCCCTTGGAGAGACCAGGCAAATTTGAGGTCACATCTGTCTCTCTACTGCAGTGGTTCTCAACCTCCCTAATACGGGTGACCCTTTAATACAGTTCCTCATGTTGTGGTGACTTCCAACTATAAAATTATTTTCATGAGCCAGGCAGTGGTGGCGCATGCCTGTAATCCTAGCACTTGGGAGGCAGAGGCAGGCGGATCTCTGTGAGTTCGAGGCCAGCCTGGGCTACCGAGTGAGTTCCAGGAAAGGCGCCGCCAAAGCTACACAGAGAAACCCTGTCTTGAAAAACCAAAAAAAAATTATTTTCATTTATATTTCATAACTGTAATTTTGCTACTGTTATGAATCGTAATGTAAATATTTTTGGAGATAGAGGTTTGCTAAAGAGGTCATGACCCTCATGTTGAGAACCACTGTTCTCAAGGTTCCTGAGACTCAAGTCAGGAGACTCGTGTTTCTTCTATGAGAAAAATGTGCTNAAAGGACACCCTACCTCTAGCTAGAAACTCAGGGTCTCTCACTCAGCCACCACAGTCATGGGGGAAGTGGGGGCTCCAGACTAACCCCATCTCCTTTCTGGTTTTGAAGGTGATCACAGCAGAGGTATCTGTAGGAGCTTCCCATGTTTGGCAGATGAACTGGGCACTGCAACAGCTATATAGCTGGACATG
The DNA here is from genome assembly GCA_001675575.1 of Neotoma lepida. Classification (NCBI taxonomy): domain Eukaryota; kingdom Metazoa; phylum Chordata; class Mammalia; order Rodentia; family Cricetidae; genus Neotoma; species Neotoma lepida. Next base: position 344,946 of record LZPO01027435.1, on the reverse strand, counting down.
GTCTGATCTGGTTCTTGTCAGAGAAGAAGTAAGGTCCCTAGAGGCAAGGACATTTTATGACAAAGTCCAGGAGACCTGCCTGAACATCACCTCCCTTCTAACCTGCAGCCCTTGCCTGGCTCATCAAACANTTCCCACCTCCACAGTCCACTGCCCAGTCCCGATTGACCTTAAACCATGGCAAGGTGAGTCCCTGAAGTAGTTGGTTGGATGGGCCTTGATGTAGCCCAGACTTTGACACCAGCTCACCCATCAGCAAGTAGGCTCAGGAGTGCTGGGACCTGATCCCCTTGCCTTGGAGCACCTCCTCTGCTGAAGGTACCTATACTAGTGAGAGAAGCACCCTCTGGCACCAGGAGTTTCTGTTTCCTTCCTGCTCAGTTGCCCTGTGGCTGGTCCTCTTTGATTCTCCACAAAGCATTGCACTAGGCTGAGGTTTTATCCTGGCCTCTTCTCAGCACGTGTTTTCCTGACCCTGNACTTCATGCTCACCTTCCCTGGATATCCATGCTAGAGGACAATTTGGGGTCCCAGGAACTTCTTAGGGCGGGTGGCTCCTCAAGGGCCCCACAGGCACTGAGCAAGAAAGCCCCTCCAGATGTATGGATGCTCTCTGATGTATCCATATACCGCTAGTGTTCTTGGATTGTCTGTGGTTTGACCCCCAGGTGACCTTTCCCTTTGTCCTTTTTCCTCAGTTTCCCTCAGCTCAGCCTATGCCTCATACCCCTTTCTTGCTCTGAGCCCTCCCAGCCCAGGGCCCATGCTGCTGGCTTTCACCCTGAAGCTCCCTCATCATCACCTCCATCTCTGTTTGTCCTAGCTGAAGTAAAGTCCTTTTCTTTATACCTCCTCGGAGCAAAGGGGCCAGGATGCACTCTCATGGGCTATGAGAGGGGGTGGGAATTTAAGACCTGAAGCCTAGGGACCTTCTTTCTTCCATTCATGCCCCATTATATTGGGTGACAGACACAGTCTGGCCCTANCCCAATAGACTTCTCATATCTACATTCTCTCTATCATCTAGATGTTGGCCAACCTAACAGATTGTTGAGATGCATCATCTACCTTATCCAGTATGCACTTTCTACCCCATGGGCTCAGTTTTAGAACACATATTTTGCTCCTGTGGTCCCCACTGACCTCCCTCAAAAATTCCATGTACCCACAAACCCCTCCATATTCCTAAAAGAAGGCCAGAGCCCAGAGAGGCTCAAAAGTCTACAACGTCTTTGTAACCCAGAGTAGATGTATTGCCATGCAGATAAAGAGCAGAGGCTCATGAGCGTGAAATTCAAGCAGTTACCTTGGTGAGAGATGGGCTGCAATGTCTAGAGAGAGATAGGCATCTCCTGCTTCTTTTGAGGCAAACATCCTACCTAGATCATTTGCCTGGTTCTCTCTCTTTTTTTATCAGGGTCTCTCTTTGTAGCCCTGGCTGTCCTGAAACCGGCTAGCCTCAAACTCATAGAGATCCACTTGCCTCTGTTTCTAGAGTGCTGAGATTAAAGGTGTGTACCATCACTCCGGGCTCCAGCCTCTTTTCTTGTCCAGAGCAAACAAGATCTCAATAGTCTGTTTTGGGGAGTACCAGTCTCCCATAATCCCTCAGTCTCCCTCCCTGCCCTCCCCACTTACCTTCTTACTCTTGGCTCTCTCCTCTGCTTTTCTTCTCCCTCTTCCTACCATCTTGCCATAAGAAAATCATTTCCGGCTCCCACTGTACTTCAGGCTCCTGTTGTGTGACCTCAGACAAGTCACCTCACCTCTCTGAATCTCCATTTCCTCAGGAAATGGGATCATAACAGTCCTGGTCTTCCATGGTGCCCTGAGCAGGCTCACTTGGAAGGGACCTAGTTCGGAGTGGGTCCTGTGGCAATATGGCAGTTAGTAGCAACAATTACAGTAAAATGGCTGCCCTTCTCCAAATCCTCCTCCTCCTATATCCCCACCTGTGAGGATATTTTCCTTATTATTATTATTATTATTTTTTTTTTGCAAAACTGCCTAGATCCTTACTGCTACTTCCGTTCTGAGTTCCTATCCCTAAGTACTTGTGTCTTCCTGTAGGAGCATGTCCCTCACGAGAATAGACCAGAAACCCATACNCCCACGTGGTGTGCACACACAAATGGTAAACAAAATATAATTCATTTGTAAAGGAGACTCCAGTCGTGCCATCCATCTTAAGCTAAAATTCAATACTTCTCGGCGCGGCCTGCTGCTCCTTGATGAATGGAGAGGACAAAGGCTCTGTCTCAGGCTTGCTGCTCAGCCTCCCTCTCTAGAGCAAGGGAATGCCGGCCACAAAGTCCAGTGGGGATGCCTCGCTATTGTAGGATGTCAACATCCGTCCTATCCTCAGAGGTCCAACNGGACATGCTCTGCCTTCACCCTCGTAGCTGCAGCCTCCCTTAGATACACATCATCCCTCTCTGGTGCTGCAGGCTTTTCTGGACACTTCGGAATTATTGAAGCCTGGTCAAGGATGGGATGAGGTACCTCCGACTACCAAGATGCCTGCTCCCACTTCTATCCATTTCTCCAATCCGAGCCTCCTCTCTCTCAGCCCTTCTCTTCTCTAGCAACATTTCCCCATCCCTGNCCAAAGTCATTCCCTTANAGCCTGGGTCACTTTCCAAAGACCCTTGGCCTTTGTATAGGCTATTGCCCAACCGTAGGTCACCATTCCTTCCCTTCTTAGCTTGGAGAACATCACAGGGTTAAGGTCCAGCTTAAACTCTCCTTTCTGGAAAGCAATCTTGACCCTCCCGAGCACAGCCAAGTTCAAGAAGTCAGGATGGCTAGAGCTTTGAGGTGAGGCTGGTAAAGGAGGCCAGAGAAAGTGTGCCTCTGCTCCACTAACAGGGAATACATAGTGAGCAATGGCGGGACAAGAAAGGGATTCAGGGGAAGCTGTGTAGTCCAGGTGAGGTGCCCAGGTGGGGCTATGCACTAATANGTCAGGCCCTTTCCTCCATCTCTGCCTAGAGGAGGAGTCCCAGGCGTCCAGTGTNACCGTACCCGGGTTAGCGCTTGTACCCTGCCCAGCCTTGCTAAGTGAACATTCCTCCGCTCGGGGGAGTTTTATGGCTCGCCGTGCTTCCTCGGCAATGGCCTGTGCTGTTTACGAACCTCTCCCCGGCTTGGAAATAGACTGTCTTTCCAGAACGATTTTCTCTTTTCCCATTTACTAAACATTGATTTCCCCCCTCCTGCGCCTCTAATAGAGCAGAAACCAATACGTCTTTGTTTGCTTTGCTCGCGCGTTCCGTGCACAGGCGGCGGGGGGCACGGGCTGCTGCGGCAGGGCCGGGCGGCTGCTCCGCGCATGTGCGTCGGTCCAGGTGGTGCTGCCCTCCGCAGCGGCGAGCTCCAGCATCGCTGCCCGCTGTCCGCAGGGAGCCAAAGTCTGGGACACCCGAATAGTGGGGCACACATCCTTAGGTTAACAGGGCAGTAGAACCCGGAGCCTCCAGTCGTCTGGGATTGCTGTGGGAGCCGGTATCAGTTGTCTCTGAATTCTTCAATTCTGCTTGNGATGCCATTAAGTGAGGCCTCGCTTCCTCTAGCGCTNTCTTTGAAGTCCACATGTTTAGGATGAAGAGTGCATGAGCGCCTAGGATGCGTTTAGCAGAGGCCAAATTGGGCCCAGACGTGCATCATTTCCTTCCTTGATGCAGTTAGTAAATTGTCAGACTGTCTGCTCCAAACTGGGAACCCTACCCCTACCCCCACACCTTGGGGGCAAGGCATGGAGGAGGGCGAGCAAGATAGACGGATGTTTCTGCTCCGAGGACTCTAGCTACATGCCGCTTACATCTTTCCTCTCCNAAAGTGTTGAGGTGCAGATGATTCTCTGGCCGGGCACCTACTAAAGTCCTTAGTTGGGGAGGAATAGTTCTGGCAGGTACCAGAGAAGCCTGGGATTGCCAGGAATGGACCAGGACTGGTCAGTGCCTCTAGTTGAGCCTGAGTCCGCTCCTCTGAAACAGGATGGCTTTAGGGATTAAATGTGGCCTTGCCCATGCTCAGTAAAAGTTCCTTCCCAAGCTGGGCATGGTGGCTTACTCCTCCAAACCCAGTACTCGGGAAGCTGAGGCAAGAGCATTGATTGATTGCTTCAGGCTTGAGGCCAGCCTAGGCTACAGTATGAGATTCTGTCTCGAAGCAAACAAATAAAAGCAACCAACCAAACAACAATAAAATTTCTTTCCATTCTGCCCTTCCCTGTCTGTAGCAGTACAGACCAAGCAAGGTGAGCCTGACTTAAGTCACCTGTGACTACAGCCATTCCCCATTCCTATTCCTCAGCTGGCCCCTTGTATGTCCTGGCTCATCTCCTCAACAGTAAGGAAGCCACACAGATGAACCCCTATTAGATGAGCAGTCATTCATTCTTTGGACCTCAGAGTGTGTGTCTTGGTAAAGTGCTGACATTGCTGACTGGTGCTGGGGCTGCCCNTTCCAATCCCCAGGATTACCCACACTATCAATATCCCCTGAACAGCCCCAGAAAGGTTACCACAATCCTGCATTCAAATTCTATTCTGCCTTCCTTAGTAACAGGTTTTGAGCACATCTTATCTCTTTCCGGGGCTAGTGGATAGTTCCTATTTTATAAGAGTGTGCAGGAATCAAATGGCACGTGAGAACTCAGCATCTACCACCCAGTAAAGCCTCCTGTAACACGAATTCTAAAGGTCTTTAAATAAAAAACCCAGAGCCAGAAATTGTGGTAAATGCTGAAAGATCAGAGGAAGCAAAGGAACAAGCCACTGCCATGTCTTACCTCTAGGAATCCCTAGCCTGAAAAGCTTTAGTTCCTGTGTCCTCACACCTTATATACCTTTCTCTGCCTAGCCATCACTTCCTTCCTAGTGCTGGGATTAAAGGTGTGTGCCACCACTGCTTAGCTCTGTTTCTCTCCTAGACTAAGTCAATCTCATGTAGTCCAAGGTGGCTTTGAACTCACAGAGATCCANACGGATCTCTGCCGTGTGCTAGGATTAAAGGTATGTGCCACCACTGCCTGGCTTCTGTGTTTAATCTAGTGGCTGGCTCTGTCCTCTGATCTTCAGGCAAATTTTATTAGGGTACACAACATATCACCACAGCCTCCGATAGTGGAAAGGATTAAATCAGGCAAATGAAATGCAGAGAGTCCTCTGCGGAGTTGTGCCTCATGACAGAGGAAAACCAGAGNCCCAGGGCTGACATCAGGGGAAGGACCGAGGTTAGAGCTGAGGCACAGAGGGTTTGGGCAAACTAAGGCAATTAAAAAAAAATCAGAGTAGGAGACTGGATACAGATTGTTCAGAGGAGAGCTGAGAACAACTCGTGGGTTGGAGACGGAGAGAAGGCTGCTGTCCTATCATAGGAAGTCTCAGAAGACCAAAGCCCCAAGAAAACAGGGTCAGGTGGCAGGTGGATGGGATACGGCTGTGTCCCCCATGCCTCTCTACAAGAGAACAAAAGCAGTTCTCACTGTGTATAAGAGACAGGGATACAGCTGTGTCCCCCAAGAGAACAAAAGCAGTTCTCACTGCACCCTGTATGCTGCGGAGCCCCTTCGTGTACCTCTTAGGAGCCCCAGATCACCCCTAGGACTGATTGACGGGTCCCTGTGTATGTTTGGGGGATAGACTAGGATCAAGTTCCTTCACGGTACCAGGGGGCAGGGATGTGATGACTAGTAAGGACTAAGTGCTGGTGGTAGTCGGTCCCAGCCATCAAAAGGGAGTTGTCTATAGCACAGGGAGCCTCACCCGAGAGAGGTCTGGACCAATTAGGAAGGAAAGAGAGGTAGCAATAATTAAAAATTAAAAGCCAACATGACAGCAGTTTAAAAATGGAAAGACCGAGTAAAAACAATTAGCAGAGATGAGGCAACGGGGCAAGTGCGATACAAATGGAGCCAATCACAGAGCACTAATGACATCGGGAACCTCATTTTTACAGTGTCAGGCTTGTGTGATTGAAGTACCAGGCCTACTTCTCTGAAACAAGCTGTGTGCTTGTCTGAGGGTGGTAGGACTTTATCTCCTCCATGCTACTCAGAGGGACCTGAGCGGAGAGGCAACGAGGCAGCGGGTGGTGGCTGGTGGTAGGGGCTTGGAGGCAGAGGTGCTAGGGGTCCGAGAAGATAGGCTGGGAAGCTGAGCAAGGGCCAAAGTGGGGAAGACATATCCCCCTCAGTGTCCCTATCAACGCCAGCACTAGTGGTGGTGTCACAGTTACACAGTCATACGCACTTGGTTGCCTCGGAGACCAGGCGACCCTCCTGGCAGAGGGAGGCTGAGTCAGTTTGAGTAATGGCGGAGAACGCTGCCACTGATGGGGAAAAATACATCTTCATAACAGGGTGAACCTTTTGGAAAATGGAATAAGTAAAATAATTGAGAGAAAGAAAATTGAGTTTTTATTGCTTTTTAAGTGTTTAAGTGGAGGTTTCATTTAGGGAAATTATTGTTGCTTTTATTTTTAGCCATTCAGTGGGGTGGGGAGGGGTTNACTTAGGGTGGGCTCCTGTTTTCTGACCCTCCTCCTGGTAGCCATAGGGTACCCCCACTTCATAGAAGGGAGAAGGAGAACCTCAGCTGAGAGTCTGCAACAGTTACAGGCAATGTGGATGCCCGTGTCTTCTGGATCCTCAGCATCAGGCTGACTCCTACGCTCACTCCCGCTGCTCAGGCCCCTTACTCTCCCACTCTAGCCCACTTCTGAGCCTTTGGCTCTCACCTTGACAACACTTGCTACCTTGCAGAAGGATCTTTGCTGCCTGTCTGGGATGAGCCCCATCTCACCTTGAGCTGCCANGTGTCCCTGAACCACTTGACCTTCCCCTTCTAATTTCCTGTCTCCTCCTATCTGTTTCCCTGCCTTGCACACAAGTCAGAGAGGAACTCAGCAACACTTCTTAACGGACTTTCTTTCTTCACTGGGTGCTGGGGGAATGGGAGATGGTCCTCAGTCCAAATACCTGATGTCTAAGAGGGGCTGAGTGAGCTCCGCAGCACCTCCTGCCAACCGGGGGTCTGCAGCCTCACCTGCACTTGGATCCCCATTCTCTCTATAGCTTAGCTCTGTCCTTTCTGCACCCCAGAAATGGCTCAGGTGGAGGCTCCCNAAGACCGTGCTTGGGAGATCACACATTGGACAAGGTTCCCCCTCCGGACTCCAAAGTCCCTTGTGCAACATTGGGCACCACTCAGCCATTTCTGGACCCACTCTTGTATTCCCTTCCCTGAGGTGAGCTCCACCAGCCCCTCAGGACCAACCATGATTCTTCCTGAGCCCCATATGGAGTCATACTAATGGACCTCTGCACCCCTAGTTGTCCCTGCCCATGCCTCCTTTTCCCCAAGCGCCTTGCTCAGTTTAACTCCAACCCCTTCCCTCCACAGACCTCTCATGGCTCTCCAGAGCCCCTGGTCTAGGCTGTTCTAGTTCCCTGCTCTGCAGCTTCTTTCTTCAGCAGCTGCAGGTCTCTGACCGTCCATGGACTCTTGCCTTTCCCTCCTCTCTGCTCAGCCTGACCTAGACTGGGGTGCACATTCACACCTCAGACCCTGACTTCAGTCAAAAGTGAAATATAGTGAAACAAGTAACTGAAAAAAAAAATCCAGATCTATGAATTTCAGGTTGGATACAGGTGCTCAAACACACTCACTCACTCTACCTTTTACTCTTTTTATTTCTTTTTTAAAGATCTCTCTCTCTCTCTCTCTCTCTCTCTCTCTCTCTGTGTGTGTGTGTGTGTGTGTATGCACACACACATTGTGTGAAGGCCAGAGATGGCTGTGGGAACTATGGGCTTCTTCTGATTGCCCTGGAGTTGGAGCTACAGAAAGTTGTGAGCTGCCCAGTGTAGGTCCTGTATGTTCTCTTAACCACTGAGCCATCTCTCCAGCTTGTATTAAAAAAAAAAAAAGCTTTGTTTTTGTTTGAGATAGGTTTTACTGTGTAGCCCAAGCTGTCCTCAAACTTGTGAACCTCCTGCCTCACCCTTTCTCAGGCTGAGATTACAGACATACCCTACTACTTTCAGCTAGCCTCTTTGTTAGTATATTTACTAGAGTGTGAATTTCATGGCCACCCTTTCCTGTGGCCTCCCTCCCATACACAGGTCCTGATGCACACATTGTTTTCTCCAGCCCCTGATCTCTGTCTCCATTCTTCCCATGGGGNACTTCACCTGGATGTTCCTGAACACACGGAAACCAGCAGGCATATGACCCAGCAGCTCAGGGTCTGTCCTCAGGCCTGCCACCCTCCCTACCAATCCATCACGTTCCGAACCTTGCAGCTCNTACAGACAGCGGGTTTTAACACTGGACTGGACAGGGGATCCTTCCCAGCCTTCCCCTACAAAAACAACTCCTGGCTCCCTATTGCTCTTGGGACCAGTCCAACAGCCACCCGCCCCACCTCCACTATGCTGACTACTCCATCTCCAACCACATGCCCTGATCTTGGCCTCTCGGCACAGGCAAGAGTATCTCTGCAGGGTTTCTCATCAACCCTATACTGTGGCTCTGCTGTCCGCAATACCTGAGTGGCCTCTCTCTCCAAACTCTTCTAGCTAATTCCCTTACTCTTCAAGGTTTATCTTAAAGATCACCAACTGTAGTGGTGAAGTAGTCTATGGGCCCTTCACCTGGCATGGCTCCCTGCCCTCCATCCCCTGTGAAAGACTTGCCTGTGTGAGATCTTTTTCCTCAGTGGCACATAGGCNCTCTCAAGGGCCGCCAGTGCATGACTCCTCATACATGTCATCTGACTGTGCACAGCTCTGAGCCTAATGCTCAGTGCATGGTCTCACAATGAGTGATGACTTTGCAGTGATGGCCTCTCATGTGCATCAAGGGGCATGACTAATCAAGAAGATCCCCCCAGGACTCCCCTCCCCCCCAGAGCCAACTGGGCAGACTCATACATGCTAATAGGGCCAATAGTGAGCCATTCTAGAAGGGAGCTGGATCCTGTGTCTGCATCTCATCCTGCCTCATATAATAGGAGGGGCTTCAGCAAGCTGAGAAGATGGAGCTCCTCTTATTGCTGGTTCCGTCCTTCGTCTTCCCTCCACAACTGGTCCCACCCTAGTCCCTTGGTCACAGTGCCTTTCCTCTCTGGAGTGCTTCTGTAGGGTGACATCTTGGTCAACTACCCTTTTCCACCCCCACCCCACCCCAGGGCTCCCCTGCTTCGGCCTCAGTCCCTCACACACGTCTCCACAGTACACACAGTACAGCTGCTTTCCTCCAAGAAGCTAAGTTGACTCAATCTGCTGTGTCATTACCCATGTGTGCATTGCCCACACAGCCTGTTAGCAGAGGTGGGGAAGGCCGTGGGCAGAAAGGCAGCTGAGGTATCTCAGTATCTAGGTGAGTCCTTACCTGTTCACCCTGGAGTACAGCAGAGCAGGTGGGTTTCTAAGAGGGAGCAGAAGTGTGTGCACATCCACCCACACATTCACACACACACACACACACACACACACACACACACACACACACACACACACTCATGTTTCCACATGGACGGTACTTGCACAGCCATATCCCACACAGTTAGCCATGCATGCACATATATACTCTCTCCCAGTGTCCCACCCACATCTATACCTGCTGATATGCCTCCAGCTGCAGCTAGCAGCTATTATTAGCCATCACCATCCTAGGTCTGACATTAGAGGCCTCTATAATCAAATCTCAACAGACTGCTCCAGCCACTCTCCTTGAGGGATCCCTTGACACAGGGGACATGGGACAGCCTAAGGATGGGGCAGGAGATGGGGGGTCAGGAACTGGGCAGCCGAAGGACTGACCAGAGACAGGAGGTTCTCCATTTCTGTCCATTAGTCTGTCTGTATGGCTGAGGGAAAATATATTGGCTGCTTTGGCGGGGGAAGTGGGCAGTGTTTCCCTCTTTAGCATCTTCTCTGAACCTGAGAAGGGATAAGTAGCAAAAGGCTTCCCACTCAAACATCACAGCCCCTTTTCTGTCATCCTGAATTAGGTGGTACCTGGGTTCTGGCCCATCCCGAGCTGATCACAGGCACCAGAGAAGAGGAATGCAGGGAGAACACATCCTGGAGAAGGCAGAACTTAGAGGAAAGTGACCCTTTCCTGAGTGGTCACTGGAGTCCCATTGTTGTCCTTGGCTCTTCCCATAACACTTCCAACTGTCCTGACCTGCTCTCCCTCTTNCCTTGTCTTCTCCTTAGAGATAAGGAGTCAGCTCCTCAGGACATCCCTGCTCCCCACAGAGGCCTGAAGGTTCTTCTCCAGTGTTCTCTGGTTGTTTCTGCAAGGTCAGCTGAGGCCTCCTTTTTGGGGAGAGGGACTCATTGTCTTTTCTGCTTACCACTAACTGATTTATCTTGCAATTGTAATACTCTGTGGTCTTGCCTCCTATGGACCATCCTATGCCAGGCAACTACCAAGATCCTGCCTGCTCTGTGGCAGTGACACACCCCAGATAAGGAAAGTAAGACTTTGGGAGTTGTGAATGACTTGTTGGAAATAGTGGAGGCAGGAATTGATCTTAAGGTAGGTCACCAACTGGGCTGGACTGACACCCCACTCCACACAGATGGAAGGTTAAGAAAAAAAAAGTACATAGTGGCTTCAAGCACAGTCACANGTAGAATCCTTTCAGTGTGGGATGNATGGCATTTAAAGCATGCTGTTGTCAGGGCTCAGAAAAAAACCGACATCCCCAAATATGGCACCTTGGAGGTCATGCTGACCTTCTAGGGCATACTTCCCTCTGCTCCCATCTCTTTCCTCCAGAAAGGGTCATAAGCCAATTTCCTGTTTTCCCAATGCTAGTCATAAAGCTTGGAAGCCTATTCTGATCAATTCCCTTTCCCTTAAAGACAGGTGTCATGCCCCTTAATTGGAAGGGGTGAGAGGAAAGTATGCCTCACACAGACACAGGAGGCAGCACCAAATCTCTCCAGTTTATTATCCTGAGACCACACCCCTTTCTCTCTACTTGTATTTCTCCACAGCTGTGCACAAAAAAAATAAATATACAAACAAATAAAAAATTAGCATAGAAATTCTATCTTTCCTAGTCTTTGAGCCCTTCCCAAGACTCCCATCATATGTAATGCTGGTTAAAGAAAGTCCTGCTTTACTCTTGTTAATCCATCTTTTGTTAGAAGGACATGGGCTACAACCCTTGCAATAGGCAAAGAAATCATAGGACGTTTTTCTCTCTATGCTTTTCTTTCTGGAACTGCGTGACAAGGCTCCTGCCAGATTTCCTGAAGATTACATTCTGTGGGGTGGGATACAAGCCCTTCTAGGGCAGGCAGCTCACATTTGCAACGGGTAAGTGTGCCCCCACCCTTGCCTCTCTTATCTCCATAAAAAAAGATGTGTATAAGAGACAGCAGGAAGGAGGGGGAGACTGACAGGAGGGAGGGGAGCAGAGAGGAAGGAGGAGGAGGGTGAAGGGAGGAGGAGGAGAGGAGGGAGGACACAACTGCCTGACCTGCAGGGGCTGGAGGGAGGGGGAGCCTGGGCCGCAGGGGAGTCAACCATGGCTGCAGGAGACAGATAAGGTTGGGGAGAAAGACTCCTAGTCACACAGTAGCTGATGGGAGCGTGGGGATTAGGGGCTCCAAGGGCTCTTGTGAGTGGAAACCCAGGAAGAGGAAGGCTAGGGGAAAGAAGAGAAAGCCCTTATTTAAGGGAACCCTTCTGCCCTTGGGATGAATAAGAAAGCCCCCACCCCACCCTGCTGGCCCCATCCTTGCAGCCCAGCAGACTACAGGCAGGGACTGTCTAAGCANGCCCAGGTGGCTGGACCCAGACAGTTTCCAGAGGAGTAGGGCAGTGTGGAAGATTCCCTGAATGCGGGGATGTCTCCCAACCAAAGACAAGCCATAGCTGTGGCCATCCTGACCCCTGACAGGCATGGCAACCCATTCTAGTCACTGGAGCTATCCCTGCCCCCATGGGGCTTAGTTACCCTTGTATATTAGTGTCCTGTATAGCTATGTTCTAGGCCCCTCATCATACTTCTCTGATTCCTACTCAGCCTGGTGCCTGTGGCTCTTCCCTGAAGCAGGTGAAGATGGGCCCCAACCAGCTGGAGCTGGGCTGGGTACTGGGTGAGGGACAACCTAGTGTTGCCTAATGGCATTCTTAGGATTAGATTTTGAAGACTCATACCTCCTCATTCTCCAAGATAGGAGGTCCTTGGACCCTGACTTTTNCATGTGACAATCCTAGCCTGCAGCTCCTTTTTCAGGGGGCTGTATCCAGGAAACCTTCTTGACTAGTGTTAGCATAATTCTGTGTGGATGTGGTAGGACTCTGGCCTCAAGCCTGCCTAATACCATCATGGTGGGCATTATGCTAAGATAGTAGAAGCTGGGGATCCTGAGGCTTAGTAGGTGGGGTCTCTCCTCTAGGTCCCTCAGAACTGAGTAAGGTGCCCAACTGCTATAGTGTCATCCTTGANGGAGTCCAGCCAATGAGCTGAGAGTCAGAAAGGACTACCTGCATCAGCTCCAAAGTGTGAAGATAGCACCTGTTGGATGAGAGTCTGGCTCCTGACAGCAGCTGATGGAGATAAATGGCCCTTGTCCCAGGCTGGGGTCAGGGCTGGGTAAGGCAGTATCAGGCCTGATGGATGATTCAGGGCTGGGCCAGGAAGAAAAGGAGGCCTCCTGTAGTAGATCTGCTCGGATAGGAAGGACCCACTACNNACAGCTCTATTGCAAAAGCCTGGTCACTCACCCACTCATCCATTCTCATGTCTGCCCCTACTGTCCTTCCTGCCTGCTATGAACTTTCTCCATTGCAAAGGCCAGGTCACCCATGTCCCCTTGCNCTGTCACCTTCACACCCCTCCCATCACACTGGCCTCCTGGCTGTTTCTCTCTAAGAAGCTTCTAGACCTTCTAGACCTTTGCCTTTGCTATCTCCAACCTATCCTGGAACCCTACTTTGCAATGTCCCCTCAGGGTTAGTTTTTGACATCCAGGTCTCAGCTTGTGCTGGAAGTGGCCTTTCCCCTCTTCTTTCCTCTGTCTCCTCATCCATACATGCCCTGTTTGTTTCCTTTCAGAACCTGGAAATATCTTTTTTTTCTTTTTAGTTCATCAGTTTATCGGTTGTCTCCACCAAGAATTGGGGAGCCCCCAAGAGAAGCCCCTCATCAAGCCCTCTAAAATATGAAGTCCTAGCTACCTTTCCCATTAGGTCCTCAGAGCATTCAAGTCAGGGCAAAGCAGGCTCAACTCATGGACCAGTAGTAAGAGGGCTGTTGTCCATCTCTGAAGGACTCTACAGAGGCTTATGGCTTTGGAGTCCAGGCTGTAGGAGGGGCTGTCTATATGATCAGGACTATAAGGGTACTGTACAGCCAGAAAGTAGGTTCTTGGAGCCCTGCCTGGGCTAGACCCTGTGACCAGAGCCCAGAAGGGATGTTGACATAAAGTCAGGACATCTCCACCCCCAACATGATGGTGACAAATGAGAGGAGTCTGGATCTTTAATAAATGACAGGGAGGCTGGTGCAGCCTGACTGATGCAGGGCTTTGTGTGGTGGCCAAGGTGAGGTACGCGGGGAAGAGAGAACATGACAAGATGCTGTGAGAATCCATAAACCCTTCAAAACACTGGTCTTGATGGANAGGGTAGTCCTGAAGGCACGTGATGGTATAAGTCTAGAACTCAGCTCAGCCCCAGCCATGAAGGGGACACATCGGAGCCCTCAGCATCACCCTGGTGCTGATCTTGGTAGGGAACAGCAGACGGCAGTGGAGAAACTTCAGCCACTACTCCTGACTTCTATTCCC
>LZPO01027435.1:293629-316815 GCA_001675575.1 Neotoma lepida | reverse complement strand
CACACACACACCTGATTGGCCTGTGGACAAGCCTGTGGTGCATTTTCTTGATTAATGATTAATGTGGGAGGACCCAGCTCACTGTGGGTGGTGCCACTCCGGGGCAGGTGGTCTTGGGGTGTATAAGAAAGCAGGTTGAGCAAGCCACGAGGAGCAAGTCAGTAAGCAGCACCCCTACATGGCCTCTGTACCAGCTCCTGCCTCCAGGTTCCTGCCCTGACTTCCCTCAATGATGGACAACAAATCCTTTCCTCACCAAGTTGTTTATGGTCACAGTGTTTTATCATAGCAATAGAAACCCTAAGACACTAGTCCAGGCTGTAACCCACTGAGCAGAGATAGGATCCCTGGTCTCAGAGAAAGGCTACCTCTCTTAGCCCCTCCCCAACCCCACCCCACCCCTACCTGCAGGCTCTAGCTCCTCAACACCAGGTACAGAAACCCTGACCTCTGAGGGACCTCACAGTGTTCCAGCCTTCCTCCTGTCCATCATACAGGGATCTCAGGCCTGTCAATCATGGATCTGACCAAGTTCCAAGGGTGTCACCTTCCTAGCTGAACTGTGAGAATTGGGATGTGTCCTGCAGACTGGGATGCACTGAGAAGTGGGCTTTCTGACATACACTACTGTACGCAGGGTAGGGAAGGAAACCGCCCCCAAGCCTCAGTACCTCCTCTACCTCCTTGGCAGTCCCTCTCTTGAATGAAGGCTCTAGCACTGGACTTTGCTCTGGGATTCTTTTAAAGATAATAAAAACGATTTATTTGTAATTTTTAAAATTATTTGTATGCATAGGTTTGTGCATATGAGTGCAGATGCCTATGGAGGCGAGAAGAAGGGTCCTCTGGAGTGGGAGTTACAGGGGTTGTGATCCATCTGACATGGATGTTGGGAACAGACTGAGGTCCTCAGCAGCACATGCTGTAACCACTGAGCAACCTCTCCAGTCCTTCTCTGAGATTCTTATCCTTACTCTGCATGCTTGCTTGCTTCACCTAGCTTTCTTTGGGACTTGAGAGGAGTGATCATGATGTCCCTAAGGAGTCCTGTCCCTTACCCTGATCTGCCTCTGTAGGACCCAAACTAAGGAGTAAGAGGCAGTGACCACTGCCAACTAGCTCTGAAGGTGAAGTGAGGTGGCATGCCAAGGGCAAACCTAGTCCCAGGTGGGATGGCACCTGTTCTAATCCTGCTTGGTCACACCTGAAGGGCCCCATGCGCTTCCCTATCCTCTTCCTCTCCTTGTACCTGATGCTCACATATTTCTCGTTTGTTTCTCAGTATGGTCTTTCAAAAGCATTCTCTGGGAAACCACAGCTGTCCTACCTGCAGTTGTCCCCATGTCCTGAGCCCTCAGAGGCCAGGATGTCCTGAGATTTCCCTCAGACATTCTTAGACAAGTCCCACCCCCGACACAAACACTGAGACCTGGAAAGGGGTACAGCTTCACAGGATAGCGTAGGGATGTCTGCCTGAGCCTTGGAACACCCCAGGCATTCTCTGGCCTAATCTGCTGCCTTTCTTTATATTTAGCTGTAAATATAAAGATATGGACACACAGGACACTTGCTCATAACACTGCTCATCATTTTTCTACTTGACATCTTCTTTTCCATGTAGAACCAAGTGCAGTGTGGGTTGGGCTCACTGATGGGATACACTGGGCTGGAGGGAAATGGTTTTAGGAGTCTACAGGAAGGTCAGAACTCTGCAGGAGTTTCTGAGTTCTCCCGACAAGAGCTTTCCTTTACATTCTGAAGGCATCCCCACTGTCTGCCTGCAGCCAAGCAATGGGATTACTTTATTCACTTTGGCTCCAAGGTGACACTTCACTATATTAAACAAGAGACAGCCTCCTTTGAAGGCGCCCATCCACATCCACCCTGACACCACCCACAGCCAGCCACTGCTGCTTCTGACCTGAAGCCCTGATTGCTAGTCACAAAGAGAGATTTTATGCATGGGAGAGAAACAGAGACAGACAGAGACAGAGAGACAGAGAGTCAGAGAGACAGAGGGAGAGACAGAGATGGAGGGAGAGATAGAGACAGAGACACAGAGAGAGAGACAGACAGAGACACATAGAAACACAGAGTCTGATTGATTATAGGGTGGGGGGACCTTCCTCAGAGGGACCCAATTGACAATTTTAGAAGCAGCAGCGGTGGGCAATTCTGCCTTACTCCAGTCACCACTGAGGGCAGCGAGGAGAGTCCCGTTAGGCTTGGTTCCTCAAGGAGAACACACCCACCAGGACCTTTCACCCCAATAGTTATCAACCCTACACTCTGTGAAAGACATGGGAATTTGGTTTTCTTCTGAGAGTAGGAGAAAGATCTAGAAAACAGAACAAAATGAGTAGAAGGGACAATTTACTGTGAGGGCGCAGTCTATGAGTAGGTGGCCTGCCACTCACAGAGAGCAGCCTGTGTCTGTCTCCTAGCCAGGCCACCCTTCAGGAAAGGGGCCTGGATCATGCAGCAGAAGAGAAGGGCACAGGGGTTCTTCTACACCCCTCATCATCCCTGGTCCCTGCTGTCACCCTTACTCCCCAGGCACTATTTCTTCACAATACCAAGAGATCTGCAGCACCCACATCCCTGAACCACGGGGTGACTAGTAATGTGGGCACAGCCCCCTTGCCCACCCCTGCCAGTCTTCTGAGAGGAGAATCTTTCCTAACAGCAAATCTATCCCTGACAGGTTCAGCTGTAACTTGCGTGCATGACCCATGGGGTACATGGTTCTCAGCCTTGCCCAAAGTCCTCTCCCACAACCCACAGCCCCCACCTTCACCCCAGCCCTCCATCATGGAACTTGGAGGCTAACCCCCTCCTTGCTTCCATCATGCTAGTCTGAACCTTAGCTCTCTCTCATGGAACTTTCAGCTCTAACACTGGGACATTCCTGGGCAAACTGGTCACCGTAGTGTCCTCCTCTAAATCTTTCTGAGCCTAGCAGGTGGGGCCCATACATATAACCTCACTGACGCCCCATCCCGTGCCATGGACCCTGTGCTTTGTGCTCCCTGGGAAATCATTTTACTTGTGTATTTCAGACATAGCTCCTGTGGATCCCGAGACACCATATGCCACCCCACAATCTTTTGAGGATCAAGCCCTCTTCCTGACCTGATCTCACAAGATTCTGTCCTCTTGACCTCTCCCTGCCCTCCAGGTGTCCCAGGCATTGTCACCCCATCTCTGAGTCGAAGCACGAGGCCCCAGAGCAACCTTGAACTCTAGGCCAAAGCATTTCCATGGATAGATCAAGAAAAACAGCTGGGCTGCCTGCCATCTCATAGCTGGGATCCAAGTGACTGTCCCCAGGCCTCCCGCAGATCCTCACCTCACCCATTGTGTCCCCTCCTGGGGTTTTGCACCCCGAGTGTCAAAGACTCCATTCTCTTTGTGTAAACATCTTAATTACATCTTTAATGCTCTCACACATGGAGATGCTGCGAGTTAAATTACAGCTTTGTGCATCCTAAATTACTCACAGCCCTCCAGTTGCTCAAGTGCTAACGTATTTATAGCATCTAGAGGCAGAAATAAAACCAGAGCCGTCCCCACGGGATCCTCCTAGCCCCTCACCTCCTGACGTGTGGTATCTGCCCAATAGCATATGTGCCACCCCCACATCCCCTCCGGCCAGCAGAGGACAGCGATGGTGGTGAAGCTGGGGACTTGCCTCTGTGCATGCTCATGTGGGAGTCCCAGTGTAGAAAACTGCCCTGTCTTTGTGTCTTTGTGCCTCTGCTCAGATGCCCCTGGTATGAGCCTCGCGCCTCCAAGACGTAGAGGGAGACCAACGGCAGAGACTCTCTTCCACATTCCGTGAACACTGAATGGCCCTTCCTGCATAGAGGGCAGAAGGGAAAAACTAAAACCAGACTTAGTTTCTTAGGTCTTTTCCTCAAAGGACATTCCCTTCCAAGCAGCCATAGCTTTTCCTACTAGCTTCTGGCCTGTGACTGCACTTAGACCAAAGGCCTCTCTCAGAACCCCATATTGGAAGGGGAGCTATTTCCAGAAGCAGGTCAGCTCAGCTTTTGGGGCCCACTGAAGAAACATAGTGGACAGAGGGATCCAGCCTTGTTTCCCTCTTCCATGTAGTCCTGAGCACTGAAGGAGAGGAAGCAGCCTATGGTGATGCTCCACTATATACCATGGGGTGGGAGTCAGCTTGCAAGGTGGAGCTGATGAGAGGGCCTCTGTCTTACTCTTATGCTGGAACAGGTACATGTCTGTGTGCAGCCTACTCATGCACATGCATGAAGCCTTTCTCCACATCCTGAGGGAATTGCATCTTTCCATACCCAGTCTCCCAATTTCATCTCCTTCAGCTACCTTGGCTGCCAGTGATATATGGCTGGGAGACGTTGCTCTCCCACTCACCATAATATTCTAACTATGGACAGCCCCTGGGTTTGTGTAGCCCTTTCCCTGGCATCTACTGGGCATTCTAGCTCTGTCCCTGGGCCTCCTGGACCTATAAATGGTGCTGCCTTAGCTGCACGTGGTGGTTGGCGCACACCTTTCATCCCAGCACTCAGGAGGCAGAGGCAGGTGGATCTCTACGAGTTGGAGGCCAGCCTGGTCTACACAGCAAGTTCCAGGCCAGTCCAAGACCCTGTCTCAAAAAATAAACAATCAAAGAACCCCTCCCAAAAGGTGTTGCCCTGCCTTGTCCCTGTCATCTGGGGGTTTGCCTCTCTCTACCCTAGAGGAGGCTCCAGGCTTAAAAAAAAAAAAAAAAAGGCAATCCTAGATGGAGGGGAGCCTCCTTCTCTTCTCCCTTGCCCTTCAAGCTCATGCCCTTCCTTCCCATCACAGAAGCAGACCTTGACGCGAGGGTTATGGCCAGGAGACCAGAAAGCCAGCAGTGGCTCTTCGCCTTCCTGCATGAGGGCTGCCTTCCGTGCCAGGGCCATTGGTTCAGGAGAAGTCAGTGGCCAGATGGCTAGCCTGGTCAGAGGTCTCTCTTCAAGCTTGAGTCAGTGGATGGGGCCTCAGCACAGGTAGTGTCTGTTGCAGCCCTTTCCTGTCCTGTGGTGGCGATGGCTCAGGTCCTGAGAATAGATCTTGACAGTCAGAAAGTAGGCAACGCTGCTGGCACTGTGGCAGGTGTCTTTGTCAGAGGTTCAGGCCACTCANGCGTGGATGGCATTGGCTACATCAGTAAACACCAGCCTGCTAGGCCTCTGCAGTGGGCCTTGGGAAGGGAGAGTGCTCTGCAGGGAGACAGGCAGGGGTATCAGAAACCTTGACCAAAGCCAGTCTCTGGTCCAGTCACTTCCACCCTCACTTCCTGGTGCCTGCTTTTGCTTGGCATCAGCTANGCCTTCTGCCTAGAATGCCCTTCCACCAAACTCAGCCTAGAAATGTGACCTGGCTCCTATGACTGGTCCCTCTCCCAAGCCATTCCCAGCTTGCCCTGTTACCTTGGCAGCACTTACTATGGGCTTAGTATTGAATTAATTATGCCTGTATTCCTTTCTGCCAGCAGGAAGATCTCACCTCTGACCCTCTTCCCCTCAGGACAGCGGCAAACATAAGGATGGATCAAAGACAGGCCTGAGCCCTTCATGGGACTCTGGCTTTTGAGGGTTTGAGAGAGTGGTAGCAGTGGTTAGGTNGCCCAATGACTCTGACAGGATAAGGGAATGGGTGAGGAGGTGTGTTTGGCTTGGGTCTCCACTGCTCCAGATTGTCAGAGCCTAGGATTCACTAGCCTACTCAGAGGTGCCTCTGCTGAAGAACCTGATTCCACTCACAACTCATCGATCCTCGTGGACTAGAGAAACCTAAGGGTCCTTGCTCCTGTCAATCTTGCCTTTAGTTTTCATTTGTTTGTTTTTCTGTGTTCCCAGCTAGTACATGAGGGTTCACAGGAGAAGAACTGGGATTTCCATACGTAGACGAGAAAACTAGGCTTAGAGATTCCCAACTGGGCCTCCAAGATCTACAGGCTGTCGGAGCCCAGCCAGGCTGGATCCCACAAAGCCTGGCTTTGTAAAGTGAGGCACAGAACAAGTCCAGCACTTTCTCAACAAGTCTGAAGAGACCCTCAAAGCTGCCACCTCATCACCTGGCAGGGGCTGGCAAAATGCATGGAAAGGATGGAGGGTGGGTTGTAGGAGACAGGACAGATCCAGGCTGGGTGGGAAAACTGGCTAGTGCCCACCTTGCCCTGTGTGGCCTGCAGGGAGGCAGCAGCCTGCATAGAGGCTGCATCTCGTCCATGTTCCAGTAGCTCCTGCTCCAATTCATCTTGCTCTTCTGTGGGGTCAAAGTTGTACATAGGCATGAGCTGGTGGCGTAACTTCTCCAGCCTGGGGAGAGGACAGAGGTTGTTTGGGGGTAGGACAAAGCCTTCCTCCTTCAGTCCTGGTGACCAAGAGAGCCACCCACCAAGTTTAAGGTACCCCAAGTCTTCCCTCAGGATTCACTGATAGGCATCTTTGAACCTACAGTACCATTCTGACTCTCAGATGGGTAGCCTTCGAATGAACAACTAGCCATTCCAGGCTCTGGCTATAAGGTCCACAGGGGCTGCCTGGGCCAGGATTCGACTGCAATCCCAGCCTCTATGGACTGAGGCAGAGGAAGGGAGCCAGTGGTAGCCAACTTAAGACCTCAGGGCAAAGGGTGGCTGGTTGGTAATGATTCCTACCCTTCCTTTCTTTCCCCACACCCCAGGGTTACATCTGTTTTCTCAGAATCTTCATACCTGCCTGCCTGTGTGTGAAAATGGCCATCCCCAATCATGAGTGGGCAGAAGAGGCCTTGATCCTCACCCCTCCCAACCCCCAGGGAGTAGTGCTGGGCCTCTCTTTCCTTTCCCACTTGTATACCCTGGATCCCAGCCCAGCCCTTCCTATGGGCTAAAGCTTCAGGAACCATCTGGGCATTACCTCTTCTTCTTCCTGATATATAAAACCTGCAAGAGAAGGAACAGCATCAGATGGTGAGAAACGGAGATTCCCAACAACCCAGCATGCCCTCCTGGTGGGAGAACTGTAGAGGATGAAAAGTGGAACACTTGTGGGTCCCCATCCCATACAGACATCTTACATGTATGCTTCACAATCACCCCATCACCCCTGCCCATAATGTCTTGCTATTAGCCTAGTCTTGGCCGAAATTCCCTATGTATCCCAGGCCAGTCTTGAACCCTCTATCCTTCTATTTCAGTCTCTGAGTGCTAGAATTACAGGCCTGCACAAACACACCTGGGTCCTTTGATATCTTCAGATGCCAACAGACTGGAGACTTGGAGATAGGGGACAGGCAAAGGAAAACCTGTTAGGCCTGTCTGGAATTGACTGTTACCAGCTCTTCAAATTCTGACTAGTTAGGCCTGTCTGGAATTGACTGTTTCCAGCTCTCCAAATCCTGACTAACCTCCCACTCAGCATCTGCCTGGGACTCCTCAGTGCTGAAGGGAAAAGCGAAGACTTCCCCATGTCTCCTTCCCTCAATTCTCACTGAAGCCACTCAGAGGTAAAATCAACAGTAGATCAACAATAGCCAGGCTGCAGAACAGCGGCTCTAGGCAATGCTCTGCATATCTGAGCCCCAGGTTACCTACCCCTCAGAACTCTGATGCTAGAGGATCCTAAGAAAGTCCCTGGGTCCCTCCCTCCCTTGTCTAGACACAAAAGTAAAAGGTTGGCAATCAGATACTATCTAGAACTCACAGGCAGGAGTGGGAAGCCTTGGTACCAAACACCAAAGAGAGAGAAGAAGGTGAGGATATTTAGGAGACCACGTGTGGGCAAGGACTCCAAGGACTACTGCCACCATCTGCTCTTCCCCAAACCAACAATTTTTGAATATCAAGAGTATGACTGCCAGGTGGAGTCATGAATAACTTTAATCCCAGAATAACTTTAATCCCAGCACTTGGGAGGCAGAGGCAGGTGGATCTCTGTGAGTTCGAGGCCAGCCTGGTCTACAAAGTGAGTTCCAGGACAGCCAGTGCTACATAGTGAGATTTTGTCTCTGAAAATAAAAACAAACAAACAAAACAACAAAAAGAATATGACAGCTTCTGCTTGAGGAAAACCACATCTTCGAGTTTGTCCTAAGCCCCTGTGGTTCCCACAATTTTTGTAGCCAACTCATAGTTTGAATCTGTTTAATTCCCAATCTGGCCCAGAGCTTTCCCCATATGATCTCCAGTGGAAAAAAAGCTAAAAATGTCCCTAGCTCATCCACCTGCTCCAGGGAGTAACTCCTTGCTGTCCTATGGGTAGATGGAAGAGACACTCAGGTCTCTGAGTCATCCCCAGGCCCCTTCCACACTGAGAACCAGCCACAGTACTCTTGCTCTTGCTCTTGCTCCTTGGCCTCGTGGCTCTTGCTCCAAATCTCTCCCCTCTCCTGTGGCCTGTGACTCAGGATAACCTCAGGAAAATTTAGACAAAACTCCATCCAGCTTGCATGCCTTTGCCCTGCAGTCCCTCCGCCCCAGCTAAGGACAGGCTTCCACTTTCTTTCCAAACCTCCCTGCCTCTCACTGTCCAGCCTCACATCTCCCTTCCTGCTCTGCTCCTGCCTGCACCAAGCTCTTTTCACACTCCTGTGTGAAGCTTGAGGCTGGCACCAACTCCTCCACATGCCATGGCATGACTCAAGGCCAGCACAAAGGGGAAGGAAGAGGCATTTGGGCCATTTCTAGAAGTCTTCCCCTACGTGCCTTGGAGCTNCTTCCTGCCCTCCACTAGCATTGCCCTATCACCTTCTGCCCCTTTACCTTTGGTGGGAAGNACATCCACTCTGGCCTGAATGTCCCTTAGGGACAAAGAGCAAGGCGGCCTTATCAAATTCCTATGTCAAAATCTTTTGCTTAGAATCGAGACAGACACTAAGCCATTTGCCCCTGAGGTTAGGGTGTCTCAGGCTGTTTTAGCCATCACACAGGTGCNGAGGGGAAGAACTATCATTCTTCCTCATTCCTGTCCCAGGAGAGCTCTCCTTCCTGGCCTCTCTCTGTGTGTGATGCATCCTGGCCCTACTGGCTGGCCAGCAGTTGTTCCCTGGCATCCATCTGGAGCCTGCAGGGCCCATATGGCAACCCTAGTTTAACACTAGCTCTAGCCAGGCCTTGGATGACTATCCTTGCCTTTTGTGTGTATGAGCGTGTGACTGTGTGTATATTGTTTGTTTGTTTGTTTGTTTGTTTTTAGCCCAGTGCTGAAGATTGAACCTAGGACTTTCCACCTGCTGTTCATGCACTTGGCTACTGATCTCCATTCCTGGTGCCCCTGTACAGCCCTGTTTGTCAGATCCACATGCTCCTGAGCTTAAGGCCAGCCATCCACTGCTTGTAAAGGGCAATGGGCAGAATGCCATTAGTACTCGGCCTTCTAAGGGACTCCAGGTGCATCCCACTTTTCTTAGTCTTAAGTTGTACAATCTCTAGTGGCTCTTTAGTGACATTCTTTGTGTCTGTCACTGTTGAAGGATACTCACAGTGTTCTTCTAGCTCACCTCTGTTCTGATGGTTGCCTGCTCCTTCTTGTGACAATGAGATCAGGCTCCTACCTGGAGTCAGAGCTCTGATGTTTCTTCCTAGCTGTCTCTGACCACACAGCTCACATAAAACCCCTTGTCTATTAATCCATTCTTCATAAGAAACACAGTCATGGCCTTGTCTCTTCCGGCCCTGTTGTGTCCTAAGTTAGTTAGTAAATAATTGCCAAATGAATGTACAAATGAACTGCTAGCAGCCTGCCATGGCTAAAGCATCCCACCCAGACTCTGCAGCCCATAAAATAGCCCAACCATCTTCTGGCCTCTACTGCTATTGAAACTCCCACACTCCTTTGCTTCACTGCCTTGCGTGGGGTTCACAGAACCTCCTACCTGCCTCAAAACTCTGCTTGTCAAGACCCTGTGTCTTGACCCCTCCCCAATCCCAATCTTATATGCCCCAGCTCAAAACACCATGTATTATTCAGACTCGTTTCTGGCTCTTCCAATTAGAATTGCTAATCTGGGCCTCAGTAAATAAATCTTGGGATTAGGTGGGAGGGAACTGCATTATCATTAATGGACAATTGCCTTCTAATTAGGTTGNCTGTAAGTCTAAACACTAATCACCCTCCCCCAAAGGAAAGCATTCTGGGCCTTCTCCAGCTTGCCCCAGCTCTCACCATGGCCACAGCCAGGCCAATCACTGTGATGATCCCAAAAGACAGAAGCATGGTACCCACACCAGCTGTACCACCTGCCATATCAGGGATTCTGGTGCTATTGAAGCTTGTGGTTTCTGGGCTGAGGGTGGTGTTCTCTGTGGTAGACCCTTCAGTGGCAGGTTCCAAGTCAGTCTTAGTGGTGGGTGGGTGGCTGCTGAACCAGCTCTGAGTCACTGGGACCCTGGAGTTCATGTTGATGCTAGGAAACTGCCAGTGCTCGACCTGCTCACTGATTTCTGACGTGAGAAGTGTCCAAGGCTGTAGCCCCCACCACTGTGATGACCACTGGCACAACCAAATCCTCAGCAGGAGACCCCTGTCTTCCTGGATTCTAGAAAGGCAAGAATAAAAGCAAGAGTTACAGCTAGGGGCATGGCCAGAGATAGATCCCTCTAGAATCTGAAGGCACCGAGGAGGAAAAGGTTTCAAGACAGAGCTAAGTCAAGTTCAGGCTTGGGACAAGTATTAGGACACAGGCTCTGCCTAGGCTTCCCATATGGATACAGGGACATGAAAACATGGCTGTATTGATCATACATGGAAGATGGCAGAAGATGCAGAAGACCTGAAAGGANAAGTCCTACCCCTCGCGTAAATATCTCTGTACTCTCTATTTCTCCTGTTCCCACCCCCTCATTCCTTACACCCGACACATCTCTCATCCTGCTTGTGAAAAAAACAAAACNAAACCCTGCAGCCTTTTCCTTCCTTGAAGGGAAACACTTGCCTAAGAGTCAGACAGACCTGATTTTGAATCCTGGGCTTGCTGGATAACCCCAGGCAAGTCACCATTTTTCTCCATTTAGTTTTTTCCAAAGTGGAAAATGTTAAGAGCAACCCCATGGTGTTGTAGGGTTAGTGGCATGTTAGAATGAACAAGTCCCTGGGGGTGGGAGGAATTTAGGTGAGCACAGGGCCTGTCCAGTCAATGTTCCAAATCCCCATCACTACCACCATCAAGCCAGGAGGAGGAGGGCACAGGAGTCACTGGACCTGTGTGTTCCAGGCTGTGGTTGGGGCTAGGGTAGGGCTGGTGTGGAGATACCAAGAGGCAGGAAGGATAGACTGAGCTAGGTCCTCTGGCAGGCCAGTTGGCAGGGGTGGTCATATACCACTTCCTTTCACTCCTAGAAGTAAGCCAAGGAGTTACATCTGCAAAGGCAGTAATGGAATACCCACTTTGAAATGCCTTCTCCTGTTTCCCTCCTATTTTGGAAGCAGAGGGTAGGAGATCACTCAGCCCCATGGGTCTTAGGTAAAGCAGGGTAGGAAGGAGTCCTAGCAGTGGTGCAGAGGGGCAGACCTAGAAAAAAAGGATCCTTAGCTTATGGCTACATACATGTTTCTCTGTGTGGCTCACAGGTGTGCACAGGACACCTCCTCTTGCAGGTGCAAGATTATGTGCGAGAGGTGTGCACATATCCATCATGGTCCCTTAGGAAGGAGCAAAACTGGCAAAGGGTCATGCATGGAGTAGACTTATTCCTTTCTTTCCTCTCTAGCTTGGCTCAGCAAGAAGTCTCAGGTTCACTTCTGGTCTCTGCCTGTGATCCCAGCCATGACCTTGGACCAGACCCTTTACTTGCTCTGAGTCTCCGTTTATTACGAGCCAAAGGGAGAGAAGGCATCCTGCTGACTATTTTCCTGGCCTGCCTCGAGGTCCAAAGGGGAAGGGAAGAACACCGGGGTGAAAGTGATGGGCACCGCGACCTCCTAGAACTGCATGCCATTCTCCATCAAGTCTCTCAGTCCTCCCTGCCTCAGTCCCCACGCCCGCCTCCACGACCCTGTTATTCTTCCATTCTTGCTCAGAAGCAGCGGATCTCAGGCACTTACTTAATCTTCTCCGGAGAGCGGAGCTCAGTCTGAGAAGCTAAGGGTGGTAGCGACCGGTGGGCGGGAGGCGTGGGCGAGAGGGATACACCCAGGCCCGGGTGTTGGGGGCGACAGGTCTGACCCAAGGTCCGCCTTCCCTGAACGCAGAGATCAGCTAGTATTAGCTTGCGCCGGCTGACAGCCTGAGCTGGGGTGGGCTGGGCCGGGACCATGGAGGGGCTGGGATGAGCAGCCTCGGGGGATCCCCAGGAGCCGGAGTGCCTTGCCTCCCGGCCCCCTCCGCGCCTCCGAGCCCTGATTGGGTGCCAGGCTTAAAACCCGACCACCATTGGCCCACTCGCCTGTCGCTCGGATATAGCTCCGCCCCCCAGCGAGAGCTGGGAGCTGAAACCCTTTTGAACTGCCAAAAGAGATTCTCAGAGACTACCTCTGACCTTAGTGGCCTGCCGGAAGTTGGGCAGCGGACCGTAGGTGGCCAGACCCTTTCTGGGCCAGAATTCGGGCTTCTGGCCAGCTCCGCCCGCACTGGGATAGACTTGTAAGCCGAAAATGCTTAGGTACAGAGGTTTGGTGAGAGCGCTAGGGGAGTCTTTGAAACCTAATTGAACTCTGGCTTAATCTTCTGCTGAGTTTACGTCCTTGAACAGCAGGCTGCTCCTTTTCCTTTGCCTCTGCTTCGCGCTTAGATAGGAACCCTGATGAAAGGGCTTTTTGGTAAATTTTTGGCAAATGATTCCAACTATGGGTTATAAATGAAGAATCTTCAGTTCAGACATGTTGAGAGCAGAATGGAATTATCTGAGTGACATTATAATTGTGTGCCCTGACCCAAGCAAGTCTACCTATACCCCTCATAGTAGCTTCCATCCACAGCAAAATTCATGTCAGGACAGAGGCACTAATTCCCTCTACTCCAGACTTATATCCCCAACCCTTTAAAACTACCCGACCCCGTCCTGTCCCATAGATAAAATATCACACTGTTGTCCAGGATGGCCTGATACTCATTATGTAGCCCAAGCTGCCCTTGAACCAAGGCAATCCTCCACTTCCTGGGTGCTGGGATTTTGAATTTTAATTGATTTTTATGTGTAAGAATGTTTTGTCTGCATGTATATCTGTGCATCATGTGTGTGCCTGGTGCCTGAGGAAGCTAGAAGAGGCCATTGAATCCTCTGGTACTGGAGTTGCAGACTGCTGTTAGNTAGCCTCTGTGTGGGTGCTGAGAATTGAGCCTAGATCCTCTGGAAAAGCAGCCAGTGCTCTTAACCATTGAGCCATTTCCCTGGATTCCCATGTACTGGGATTTATAGGTGTGCACTACTACACTCAGTCCAGCCCTGTAGCAGACTTTCTTGGACTGCCAGCCCCCAAATAATGACTCAGAGACTTATTATTAGTTATGAATGCTCAGCCTTAGTTTAGGCTTGTTCCACTAGCCCTTATAACTTATATTAACCTGTTTCTCTTCATCTACATTTTGCCTGGGACTTTTTACCTTTCTTTCCTTCTGTATGTCCTACTCTGTGTCTGTCTGTCTGGCAGCTGCCTGGCTGGCTGATCCCAGCACCTCCCTCTCTTTCTCCCTTCTCTCTCCAGCCTAGATTCCTTCTTCTACTTATTTTCTCTGCCTGCCAGCCCCACTTACCCCTCTACTGCCTTGCTATTGGCCAT
This sequence comes from Neotoma lepida, assembly GCA_001675575.1. Lineage (NCBI taxonomy): Eukaryota > Metazoa > Chordata > Mammalia > Rodentia > Cricetidae > Neotoma > Neotoma lepida. Next base: position 303,100 of record LZPO01027435.1, on the reverse strand, counting down.
TCAGCTTTTTCTTAGACCAGTCAGGTGCTCTAGGCAGGCAAGGTGAAACAGCAACACACCTTTACATAGTTAAACAACTATTCTGCAGCACAAACAAATGTAACACATCTTAGTTAAACAAATATTCTATTCCATAACATAGCCCTCACCCTTTCTTCTCCANTTTTTTATTTTTTACTTTTGAAACAGGGTTTCATGTAGCCCAGGCTGACCTTGAAAGATGAGCTTCTGGTCTCCATGCCTCCACCTCCNGAGAGCTGGGATTTATAAGTGTGTATCACCATGTCTCATTTATGGGCATCAAACCCAAAGTTTTGTTCATATTAGGTGAGTACGTCAACAACTGAGCTACCCGAATGAATTACTTTTAATTTTTAAATATTATTTCTTAAAATTANGTGTATGGGTGTTTGGGTAGGTATGTGCATGTGAATGCAGGTACCCACCGAGGTCCTTGGAACTGAAGTCCAGTCCTCTGCAAGAGCAATATGTACTCCTAACCGCTGAGCCATCTCTTCAAGGTCCCCTGCCACTTTTTAAATTTTGAGACAGGTTTTTACTAAATTACTCAGGCTGGCCTTGAACTTATGAGCCTCCTGCTTCAGCCTCTCCAGTAGCTGTGGTTACATGCCTGCACAACCCAGTCCTGCAACGGCTATGAGTTTTATAAAAGGCGCAACTAAAGCCTANAAAGGTCTGGGCACTTAAAGTTAAGCAACGAGTTGTCAACAAAATCAGGATTCGAATCTNGTTTTCCAGTATTCGCTTTTCTATCTGGTTCAAATTTTATGTGCATGTGAGGTCAAAAAGGTCCATAGATACTTANTCCCTTCCCGAAAACAGAGACTGCCCCCAAACCCCAGAACCTAACCACACGCTGCTACACCCAGCTTGCAAGATGTTAGAACAGCACCCTTCCTCCCCTATCCAGCCTGACTCTCAAACCCAGAGCACATGGGTGACACCTTCGCGGTTTGTTTCTGTCCATACACCGCCCGGCTGGATATGCAAACATGTGCTTCAAGCAATCACTGAAGGCTGGAGCCACATCTCTGCTGCGACCTTAAGGAAGGGTCCCACTAGTCTGGGACCCTACAGAGCACCTCACACATCCCTGCACTTTACCCCTAGTGGGGTTACGGGTNGGTGCGGGTCAGTTCAGCCTTCCCTCCCTCCCGCAATCTTCAAAGCTGGGAATCTGGTGGCTGTAGGAACCCTAGACCAGGGAGACGTGGTGCACCGGAGCGCTTTCTCAACCTCACTGAGGCGGAAGCAAGGCGCTGAGAGAGTGCACTGCAGGCTACGCACATCCGGGGNCAGACCCNGGGGCTGTTTCCCGGTGCCGGTGTGTAGGCACGGTAGGCGTGCATTTCCTCTNTCAGGTATGCACCATAGGTGGAGATCGGGATGGGAATGTGTAGANCACAACGTTGCCTTTTGAGGCCAGGCTGGCCTTATCCCTCACAGTTGGGAGAAACAGGCTTGGAGAGAGGGCGCGCCTACCTGATTCATTAATAATGTCCTTGNGGATTTGGGATGGAGACTTGGAGCTTTGCTTCCTTCCGGAACTGGGTACAAGTTGCTTCCTTCTTCTGAGCCCTGTCTTTGAGACTGGGGCAGTTAGCAAGTGCTCAGGAGATGTTAGTTTGGACCTTACTTAGTTTGCTTGGAAATAGAGGGGACCACCGATTTTAAGTTTTCAGATAACTTATTTGTGTTAAGTGTAACACTTAATTTTTCAGCCTTCAATTTATGCTAGTGTCTGGGGTTATGGGTTAAATTAAAGGAAAAAATTCAGCTTCCAAACAATGATGGTGCATACAGAATGTCAGAAAGCAAAGCTCCCAAGCACGGCAGGCTCCCGCCATCCATTAGCGAGTTCTTGGTGTGTGGTATACTGTCTTCCAGACCCTTGACATCCATTGGCAAGGCACCAGTCACCATAGAGCTGGTGTTATTTTCCCCACATTATGATCAAACTGGAAATCAGAAACAAGGATTTGACTGAGCTCACACACGCTGGGGTCTGACATAAGCCTTGCTCCCAAACCCATACCTTGACTATTAGCAGGGATCAAGCTCTACCAATTCAACCTACTTAAGCTGGAAAAAAAAATTACTGGCCAAGACAAGAAGAAATCAAATAGGTGGTTGAGGGTGTGAATATAGTCCAGGAGGTGGCAGACTAAACGCACACTCTTTTCAGGCAGTTTTTGAGCCTTTCCACATTCTCCTTTAGAGTGACAACAACATCTGAGAAACAGAACACTGGAGAACCAGAGCCCATGACTGATCCTTCTGCACCCAGCCCAGCACCTCCCTCAGTGACTGGTATCACAAAGGAGACTTAGGAACTTGCAAACCTTTCTCCAAGACATGAAACTTTGGGGTCGAATACTTTGGACCCTCCTGTCTGGTTCCAGGGGAAGGAGGGGAGCCCCCGAGGATTGGTCTTTCAATTCATGGAAGTCTCATTCATCTCTGACTGGACTGTTGAGTGCCACAGGGGTGGTCAAACAGTGGACACAGGTCTTTGAGGAAAGAGGTATCCCAGAGGCCCAGGAATCCAGTGAGTACATCGTGGCTCATGTCCTTGGAGCCAAAACAGTTAAGTGCCATGTTAGGGAGGATAAGAAGANGGGGGAGGGAGAACTCCAGGGAACAGATATTGAGGGTTTTTGTTTGTTGTATTTTATTACTTCAGTCAGGGTGCTTAGCTAAGACTGGTGGGATTTTGCTGAACAAATGGTTCAGGCAGATATTTAGTCATTCATCCAACAAACTATTACAGTATGTTCCAGGCACTACACGTTCAGGGCTGATTAAGTGGCTAGTGTTGCGTCCACAGAGTCTTGATCCCATTGTCCACACAAGACACCTAGGTGTATGTCTCTAGACCAAGGGAACCAGCCACTCACATTCTCCTTGGGGACAGTTTCAGAGCCTGAGACCAGAAATTTGGACCAAGCCACTGACCCCTAAACAACTGCAGTGCATCCAGGAACTATGTAGCCATCGATTACAGAGGTAAGCAGCCATGGACAGATCTGAGGACTCTGAGTTAGGGACAGAGAATCATCCTTCCCTAGTCCCACCAAATTATGGTCATGGAGGAGTAAAGTGTCTAGGGACTAGGGAGCTGTTGGGGTGAGGAAGTAGCAAGAGAGGGACTGGGATAGTAAATTTAAAGTAGGGAAAGAGGGTAGGCCTAGACTGTGTATCCTCGGGCATTGCAGACAGGACCCTGCTTGATAGCCTTGGCTTCAGTAGTCCTCAACTCAGTTCTGGCCTTATTAATCCTGGTTCTGGTACTGATGACTCCCTGGATGCTCCTCTTGCAGGATGCCGGTGCAGTATATCCTTGGGGAGTGGGACTTTCAGGGGCTCAGTCTGAAGATGGTACCCCCAGTGTTCATTCCTCGGCCAGAGACGGAAGTGAGTATATAACTGAGACAGGGTCAGGATGGAGATGAGAAAAGGTTCAAGGTACCTGTCTTGCCTCAGACTTCCTCCAGGGGGTGCTGGGGCCCCATAGGTGCCTTCACAGGGCAGAGACCTTCCACGCAAGTCTTCTTGCTGGCTAGGATGGTTGAGCCATGATAGAGGACTCTTTTTGCCCTCTCCCTTTGACTCTCTTCACATTCCAAGCCTCTGTCCCAGCTCCAAGGACAGGAAGTGACATAGAATGCTCCAAGTAGTGTTATCTCAGTGCTCAGCTCATTGTGGCCATAATTTAGGAGCTACCCTCTAGGCCCATGGCAGAGTCAACCCAATGGGAAATAAATGACCCCCAGCAACTTAGAGAGCAGGGGAGAAGTAGAGAGGGCTCCAGCTGGACACCTGGAGATCTGGTATGAGCAGTGTGATTTATAGGTGGTTGCTACCTACTCTGGGCTCAGATGATGAGTGTTGGCCTGTCAGGCCAGGGTATCTGTGACTCGGTGCTTGGCTTAGATCTGTTGTCTGGTCAGGTGGTTGCTTGTGTCAGTCCCTCAGATTACCAGAACTGGGGATTGTGTGGCCCACGCATGCTCTNCTTTGGGGACACACCCTGATCTGGGAGAGGTGTTTTCTCTGTCCTTCTTGCATGTCCCCCTTACTTTGTTGATGGCAGAGCTGGGAGCTAGAGAATGGACTCTGGCGTGAAGTGGGACTGTCTAGGGGATGGCGAGCAAACCCAGAGGGCACTAGACTCTGGAAAGATATCTTGGCATAGAAACATTCTCGGAAAAAGTCTCTCTTCCNCCTTTACTAGCAGGACCTTTGAACCATCTGTCCTTCACCCTTTCAATCTTTGTCCCTTGGTCAAGAATCCTCTGATCTTTCTGGAGAGATGGCTCAGTGGTTAAGAGCACCGGCTGCTCTTGCAGAGGACCAGGGTTCAATTCTCAGNACCCACACAGTGGTTTACAACCAACTGTAACTATAGTCCCATGGAATCTGACATCCTCTTCTGGCCTCTGTGGGCACTGCAAGCACACTGTATGTAGACATACATACTGGCAAAATACTATACACATTAAAAAAAAAGAATCCACTGATCACCTGGTATACCCCCTTATCATGTGGTTGAGAGACTGAGTTTCACCTCATTCCCCAAANTTGGGGCAGAACTGCAGGAGGTCTGAGGCCTTGAGAAGTCAAAGAACTGTCAAGGAAGGGACCCATGGGCTGCACCTGAACTTTTTGACTCTATTCTGTTTAGTGCTGACATAACCTGGGATGGGGTACAAACATTCAAAAGCAGGATGTGGCCTCTCATCTTCAGGCTTTTGGGGGATTACCCTGTAGCCTCCACCAAATATGCAACTTCTGGCCAGGAGATCACTTGCCATCCTTGGAGACTGTCAAGGCTCAGAACATAGAAGGGCAGCTATCATGGTGGTATCTGCCATGTGTTTTTTGATTCTGAGTGTTGGGCGTGAGCTTTCAGCTTCCACGTGCCCCACCCACTCTCCGTGTGTCTGGGCCAGGAAGGCAGCTTTGCTGCTTGAGGAGGGGAAGAGTGAGGATGCTGTGGTTGGGAGGCCAGGTCTGCCTCACTGTACAGACATTTCTGAGAACTCACCAGGTTTGCCCCAACGTGAAGCCACATCAGGCAGGGGTGCTTTACTAAGAAATCAAGAGGACGTGGCCTGCGGCAGAGAGTGGAGAGATTGGGTGCAGGGGAGGGGTCATAGAGGGTATTTTCTATCCATCAAAGGGCGGTTTTTGATGGTGGGTGTGAAAGTCTGAAATGCAAAGTTGCAAGTGGCTTGTGGCCTGATGAGCTTGGTTTTCCCTGGGGGTGAGAGGGTGGCAGTGTATACAGTGGGAAACTCGAAGGCTGGGGTGTGAGCCACCCCATCCCCACCTGGTGTGGTAGGCTGTGAGAGGCTGAGTGCTGTAATTGTTTTAGGGAGGCAGTACACCTGACTAGGGTCAGCCCCCCAGGGATATGATCCCAATAGAGGATGTGTATGGGACATCCTTCTGAGACCTTAGGGCCACTTCTATAGGAGTTATGCAGTCCCATTTGGAGCAGTGGCTCTAGGCAAAACTACCCACCACCCTTTCCCTGCCACTGTCTCATATTTCTCTCCTTCTGTCATTCCATGGTTTGATTTCTTCCTAGATTCAGTTGGAACAGATAATCTGGTGACCAGCTTGACTAGATCCTTCCTAACAAGCCAACAGCTTTAGGTAGAGGGAAGGTCTTTATTGCATAGGGAAAAATTTTCTAGAGTTCCTGGATGTAGTCTCAACATAGATAGTTCCCACATAGTCCCCAGATGGTCCTACGATCAAGATGAGCTTTCCATGGTCTGTGGTAGAAGGGAAGGNAAGAGGCCAGGTGGCCATTTGCGTGGATGGTATGTGTGTCTGAGGTCGGGGATGCCTCTGTGAGGTGGCTAGCCAGTGTGGGCTGGCTGAGGGGTCATCCTCCAGCCAGAGTGGGATGTTTGTGGCCAGGAAACCCAGAGAAACTCACACCCCTAACATAGACTGTTATTTTGCTGGCCGTTCAGTCTGTTGCCTTTACCACAACCTTTCAGTCACAGCCTTAGATTGCAAGCTGTTCGCTGGTCATAAGCCCAGTTTGCTGCACACACCCCAGTGCTCTCCACTCATGCCTGGCACAGGACTGAACCAAGCTTCCTCACCTATAGACAGTAGCTTTTTAGTGTAAAGGGACTTGCAACAGGGAGGCCTGGTCCAACTCTCCAACTTCTGTCTGCTTTGGACTTGTTACCTTCAGTATGGATGAGCATTGCCACTGAAATTGGGGTCCTAGGAAGGATAAAATGCTTTCTGGGACTCAGCAGACAAACTTAAAAGGAAAGAGGGGTTAGATGGTCTGGTGCTGTTTGCTCCCCTGGGCCTGGCTGATGGGTTAGACCCAAGGTCTTCTCATAATTTAATATGACAAGAGAGGCAAGGCCTGTCTTAGATCTTTGAGTTAGGTTGAAGATCTTTGGGTTGTAGAGATGCAGCTGGTCTGCAGAATGAAGATGTTCTAAAGAGTCAGCTGTGTCCCTCAGTCTCTCAGATTGTTGGAGACAACGGACCCCAAAAAAGTAGGGATTTCCTTTGAAATCTCATGCACTAGTTAAGGAGTGAGCTTGTCTCCCACAAAGGGATCACACACAGTCCTAACAACTTGTCAGACCATCTTACAGATGAGACTGAAGCCCAGACAATGATGAGTCTGTGGTGGGCAGGACCACACCTTGACCTTGCTTAGACCTGCATATCCTTGGCCCACTATTTAAATTGTGATTTCATTTCAGGAATCTGAGATGGACTTGAGGGATTTGCTGGATCTCTTTGTCCCTCCTCCCAGTGTGGCCACACTGAATAAATCTTTCTTTTCCCCTCCTTTCCTTTCCTCTCCTTACTTCTCCCTCCTTCCCTGCCTCCCTCCCTCCCTCCCTTCCTTTCTTTCTTTTCTTTCTGCTTTCTACTTTCAATTTGGTTCTTTTTATTGGCTTATTGAAGATGAGTGGCCAGGTCTGATTTGGGGCACAGTTTGTGACCTCCCAAGTCTGATAACAGAGATACGCCACAGGGGCTAAGGAAGGCTTCCTTCAAAGAGCTCTTACTTGCTGCTTCCCTCCCAGCTTCCTGAGACTTGAAGGGGCCCTCTGCCCATATCCAAGGGGGGCTGTCTTTGGGAAGAGACCACATTGCCCTTTCCCTGCTGCATGCTTGGATCCCCGACACTACTCTGGTTAGAAACATTTCAGCTATGGGACAACAGCCACCTTCACCCTTCGCTCCTAGCTTACCCTGTGTTGATGACCATATACAGCCCCAGGAGGCATCAGATGGTGGGCAAGACCCCAAACCCTCTTGCATTCGTGCTGATGATGTCTGAAAGTATACTTTTGCTGAAGTAGTGGGTACCATCCAGACAGGCTCTTACCACACCTGTGCCCCTTTACCATGTTCTGTGTGTGCCACAGCCACCTGCAAGTATGAGACTTGGGTAGAGCTGTGTCCCTGCCTCATTAAGGTAATTACTTGTCCCTTTGGCCTAGGAGTCTTCTGGAAAATTCTCAAACTCAGCTCTGTGAGAAAGCTGAGGATGCAGCCACCCCAGATTTATTTTTGGTACTAGGGGTGGAACTAGGATCTTATATATGCTAGGCAAGTGCTCTTCCTTTGAGCTGTATCCTCAACTCCAAGCCTTTGATTCTTGACCACTATGAGCCACAGTTCAGGCTCCAGGTANGGTCTTGACCCTTGGATGTTTCTTCATGAGCCAGTGGTGATGAGCCAACAAGTTAGTACAGGCTCTAGAAGCAGGACCAGGCACAGAGACTGGCTGTCCAATATGGTTCTCAGTATTGCTATTAGTATAAAAATGGGAAGATGTCTGGAGGGCATACCTGGGGTTTATTGTGCACATATGCAGCAGATCAGGGATCAGGTATACATATGATTCTGATTCATCTTTACTATGTTCCTGAGGGGAGCGCTCCGTTTTGCAGATGAGTGAACTAAGGTGTGCAGGGACAGAATGACCCACCCAGGGTCTTTGCTGATGTGAAGATCAGTTTGGCCTTGCCTGTCCCTCACCTGCCTTCACTAGGAGCCAACTGCTTGGACCTCTTTGTTAAGGCTCCTGAAGAGCAAGAATGGCCCCCAGTCTGATCCAGACCCTCTGTCTTCCAGGAACTGGTCGAATGGGTTTTAGGGGAAGTGGCCCAGAGGCCCCCTGCAGTGGGAGCCCAAGGTGGTCCCCTCATTCTGGAGGTGGGCTGTGGGTCAGGAGCCATTGCTNTCAGCCTGCTGAGTCAGCTCCCCGAGGTAAGCCCTCTCTGCATCCCTCTGCCCTGCCTTTCCCTGACATTGAGATAGTCACTCACTGTCCCTTCTATCGGCCCTTCCCCCACATCCCTCTGCTAGAAGCCTTGAGGGAAAGTGGCCAAAAAAGGAAGGTGTGGCCAGCCCAGCATGGCAATAGCCTCTGACTTCCATCCCTATCTGTCCAGCTAGAGCCCAACTATAGGAAAATTTTGTTACATATTTCTTTCCTTTGAGGAGCTAGAGGAGGGTTCTCAGACAGGCATCTCCCAGAACTCCACCTCTCTTCCTTTGTTCTTGGGCAGAGTCAAGTCATTGCTGTGGATAAGGAAGAAGCTGCTCTTAGTCTGACCCGTGAGAATGCTCAGAGGTATATGGGCNGGGAGGGCCAGAGGGCCAACACTGGGGAGTTGGACTTCGGGACCTGAACTTGACCTTTATTCTAGTATCAAACCTACTAGTGTCTGACTTCCATTCTCGAGGGAGAGGTGCAGTGAGGGTAGCCTGGCATTGGTCCACCGGTTTATGAATGGATGGACAATGAGCAGTGGCTATATTGCTGATCTAAGAAGGGCTCACTTCCCCTCCTGGTCCTTGTAGCCAAGGGGAAAGACTTGCATCCTGTGCTCACCACCACCTCCCCATCTCTCTAGGCTTCAGTTGCAGGACAGGATTCGGATCATTCCCCTTGATATAACCTCAGGTACATCCCCCCTACCCATTTCTTGTGGTGGGGATCCTGGAGGATCCACAATAGAGGAATTGTGGGTGGGTGAGGTACTGCAGAAATGGGATAAGAGTTTCCCAGTAACCATGGACCAGTGGACCATCTCAGACCAGCCCTTGCCGAGGACAGACAAGGTGCTNTTGTTGTCTCCTTGGCTGACCTGACCCATGAAGGGACAAGGGACTAGCCACAAGGTCTTGTAGCCCTGTCTGTCTGTCTGCCTCTGCCTCTACCTCCCGAGCAGTGTGAATAAAGGTGTGCGCCACCACTGCCCAGCCACAAGGTCTATCTTATCTTCTGGATCCCCTGTAACTGATAAATTTAACTAGGGTTTGTTTACTGGCACGAGAGAAACAGATGTTCAAAGGAAAGCAGTTCAGAGCCAGGTACGGTGGCCTATACCTCTTATCTTAGCAGTGGGGAGGCAGGAGGACTATGAATTCAAGGCCTGTCTG
>LZPO01027435.1:277723-293521 GCA_001675575.1 Neotoma lepida | reverse complement strand
TAACAACAAAGAAAGAAAACTTTAGGACCAACATACAGTGTGCCTCTCTGTCTCCACCCAGCCTGGAAGAGGTGGTCAGGCCGTGCCTGCCTCATGGCAGGCTTTGCAGGAGCCTCAGGTTTCCAGCTTGGGGGCTCCATGGGTAACAAAAGAATCAGAACAGGAGCTGGAAACCTGAGACTCCTGCAAAGCCTGCCACGATANACCTAGTTTAGCATCTGGTACAAGTGGCACCCAGAAACAGCCCTAAGGGATTGGCTGAGAGCAGGCCTGCCCTCCCTTTGCTTTCAGACTATATTAGTTATAAAGCAGAGAGTGGCAAGGCCAGGGGGTGCAGAGCAGAGAAGCCATTCCTCTGCCTTTGTAATCAGGGAGAGCTTACTGGAGGTGGCATTGAATATTACTTAATGAGGAGACCTTGACAGGGAGCAGAGAGAACAGGGACATTCTAGGTGAAGGGCTGCATGTCAGCATGTCCACCCCTGGCCAGCCTGCTAAGTAGGGACTCTGGCTACTAATCTTCAAGTCTGGCCAGGTCTAGAGACAGGTACATAGTATGGCATGGGGAGAGGGACTACCTAAGGGGCAAGGTAGCAAGTGGAGCCACCAGCTTTTCCTTTGCAGTGGNCCAGTTCATCCATTGTATCCTCTTTGCTCACAGAAGGGTGCTGGACACACCTTTTGCCCTGGGGCCCTGTGGACTTGGTGGTCAGTAACCCTCCCTACATCTTCCACAAGGACATGGAACAGCTGGCCCCAGAGATCTGCAGGTACGGGGTGGGTGGAGCGGCAGAGAAGCTCTAGTAGGATCAGTCTGGGCTGGAGGACTTCCATCTGGAGAAAATAGGTGGGGCCCGAATGGGACAGCAGTGTTGAGAGGTACACTTTAGAGCCCGCAGCCTTACTGGGACAGTTTTTGCCTTTGCACTTTGGACTCCTGGAGGCCCCTAGCCTCCCTGAGCCTCCATTTCCTCTTTGAAAGAGGAATGGTAGTGTTTGCAGGACCATGGGAAGGACTTAGCTAGCATCGGGCATAGTGAGACCTAATAGAAGGCATTCACAGAGGGATGTGTNGTTTTACACAGGACCAAGGCCTAGAGAAGGAGGGTGGCCTGTTTAAGGTCCCATGAGAACTTAGTGGGAAAGTCAGCACTGAGATCTCCTCTGGCTGTGGAAAAGCCATACTGCATTCACAAGGACGGAAAACCCAGTGTAACCACATGTCCCTANATAAGCACTGGTGATACGGCGTGGGTGCTGGGCTCACAGAAATAGGCAGGATCAGTTTTAAATGTCCTCAGATCAAGAGCAGGAGCAGCTGGGTTCTGAGGGAGCCTCATGCCCTGANGGCTGTCTGTCAGTGGGACTCAGCAAGTCCGTCCAGCCCTGCTCTCTGGAGGTGCTGTCTGCAAGAGAGAGGAGAAAGGTAAAACGTGCTATCCACTTAGGAACCACTTGCTAATGGACCCTCAGATTCCCTCTCAACCCAGACTCTAAGTCCCAGGGGACCCTTTGTGAAGGCCTGCCTGGCTTGTCAACCCTTTCACATACTCCTCTCCCAGGCTCTTACCTGCCACTGTTTTCCTATTCAGTTATGAAGACCCGGTGGCCCTGGATGGTGGTGAGGAAGGCATGGACATCATTACCCACATCTTGACCTTGGCACCCCGGCTCTTGAATGCCTCTGGGTATGGACAGCAGCCTCCTCCTCTTCCATTGTGTAATTGGCATGCCATGGCAATCATTGTGCCCCTGCCTCTTGGAGGCCAGACAGCATAGAAGCACAGGTCCTGTCCTACCTACTTGAGCTGACCCCTTTCTCCTCCATGTAGAAGCATCTTCTTAGAAGTGGACCCAAGGCACCCAAAGCTTGTCAACAGCTGGCTTCAGAGCCGGCCTGACCTGCACCTTAGTCTTGTGGCTGTACGTAAAGACTTCTGTGGGAGGTAAGGCTACAGTTCCATCGCCATACCACTTCCATGTTCTCCAGCAGCTCCCACCACTTGTGCATTCCTTAGAGCTTAGATGGTACCCAGATACTCATCCTGTCTCCTCAGGCTCCGGTTCCTGCATGTCCAGAAGTCTGCACCATAGTGTGGCTACTCTGTGAACAGCTGGACAGGATTCTAGCCTGCTAGGTGCCTAGCTGGTCCTGATGGAATACTGCTCNGAAGGAGGTGTTAATGCTTTCCAGAACCCCAGGCATGGCCCATGGTTCTGCGATCCCCACGATGGATGTTTCTAGGAGACTTGGAAACAAGGANGGGGTGTTCTTCCTGGGGCAGCAAAGAACAGACTCAAGAGCTGGGTTTCCAGCCTAGCTCTTTCCCCTCAGTGGGGCAGGCTACTTGGTGTTCCTGTTGCTGGAATTGCTGTGAAGATGTTGGGAAATGTGGCCAGTAAAGTATTGAGAGAGCAATTAAATGGTAAACCAGTGTTTTGTTATCAGTGTGTATGTGGGCCCTTGTCCCCCATGTAGGATTAGGCCTGAGAGCCTCCTCCTACTCCAGCAAGTCAAGTAGACTGTCTGTGTGGTGGGGGTAGGACCCAGTGTAAGGATAGCACATGATGGGGGGTAGGGATATGGAGGCTTAATCCTGGCCTTGGACACNGTAGGGACTGCACAGCATAGCTTATTTGGGTTAACATCATCTACTTCCAGCCTGGGTATGCCTANATACTCTTCCTTGACTGGGCCTAGGCTGAGCATGGGGGCCATATCTGAGGGTGAGGGTGGGATTGAGGGTCTTTGACACGAGATCCTGGGGTTGCATGCCCACGTTTATGTAAGTGAGTGTTTGAGACAGTAGGGTGGAAAAAAAAACACAGGATTTTTGTTTGCTTTTATTGACCATCCTTTCCAAATGTGGAAATTCAAATTTGGAGTTCAAATAACCCATGTATGTTTCCCTGGTTGGTGCACCCAACCAAGTCTGGGCACTGAATTGTGACCTTTACCCCAGCTTTGGGCAGATACACGGCTACCAGGAGGCCCAAAGACCAGCCTACTGTCAACAGCAACAGGAAACTTTTTGGTGGTGAGTGTTGATGCAAGACTGCATCTGGGTAGTTCATCAAGTGTGTCAAAGACCAAGCACGTTCATTNTACCTGGCTCTTCCCTGCCCCCAGCATTTGCAAGGGCATGACCTAAGATGAACAGCCAGAGGGAGTGTGCTCTGATAGGCAACAGCTCTGTCAGAGCCAAGACAGCTGAGTTCCAGGTCCAGTCTTGGAGTTGGCCCTCAGTCATCTCCTTTCTCTGAGGTGTGGACTCTTCTGAATCCAGGGACAGTATAGGAAATAGCTTCATTTTATTTATATCAGCAAAGTAGAACATGCATGCTGGCATCTAAATGCCCGCAGTCCAGGCAGGCAGGTCAAGTTGCTAAGAAAAGGCCTGCCTAAAGTCCCATGATACAAGGTAGCTAGGTTGAGAAAGGAAGTCAGGTCCTCGCCTTTGGGAGTCTGTATTTCTGGACTTAATATCCTGTGTAAGTGATGTCTGCTTCTGTGGTTAAAGGGAATATTTGTGTTGGCAGAGACCATACTGCAGGTCTCAGAGTCCCAGCATCTGGCCCTGGTGACCTACCCTACGTCCAGGCCTAGATAGGTGGCCTAGAAGCTGTCTCTGGCTTCCTTTGAAGAAGGGAGCNGGGGCTTTCCCTCATGNCTGTTCCAGAAAGAACCTGGNAAGGTAACAGGGTGCAGCCAGAGCAAGGACCCTCACCTCCTGAGCCTCCTCTGCCATTTGACCTTTGCTTGCCAAAGCCTGTATGAAAATTGCCTCCTCTCTTTTCCCTTTGCCCTTTGGCTCTGGCTGTCTTCAGACATCAGGCTGCCCTGACCTCACAGCAGTCTGTTGTGCCCTCTTGTCTCACAGCTTGGGTTATACTCAGTCAGTGTTGAGTTCCCTGACAGTTTTCCCTCCTGGCCTCAGGCCTGTTTCTGAGGTAAGGCCTTGGAGAGCCTATGGGTATGGCACCCAAGAGAGTACAGTGGTGGAAAATGACAGTGGAGGGACAGTTGGGGTCAGTGGAGTAAGAGCCACCCTGGGGACAACTTCCTTCCCAGAAAAATGTAGGGCTTGACTCCACTGGGATTTAAGTCCAAGCCAAGTAGAGTGGCAAGGCAGGGCCTCCAGACTGTAACTACTAGCTTAACTCGGCTAGCCTAGACATTGAGTTGCCACACTGGAGCCATATCAACCCAGGTTTAGATTCTAGAGTCTGCTCCTTACCAGGATGTGACCTTGGGCAGATGACCTCACCTTATTCAGCTTTGGCCTCCAAACCTTGAGAAACAGGGCCAAAGTACTTTACTGCAAGGATGGTTGTGAGATTTTCTTAGTACATTGTGGGTGTTTCTGTTGCCTTGAGGACAGACAGGGAAGGTCCTGTACCCTGCTGGGTCAGCTCAGCGCCAACATGAGGCAGGCAGAGACAGCAGTCAGCAAAGGAAAGGTGGCAGGGTTTTCATCCTGGGTTCTTGCTGACTCTACCCTCTGGAGATGGAGCCAGCAGGAGCAGCCTTCTCCTCCCTTCACTGGGCCTGAGTACCCAAGGCCCAAGTTGTGGCAGCCAGTGGCTCCACTCTGGAAAAGCCAGGTTCACATGCCCCGTCCTCCTCTTTCTCCTGATGCTAGTGCCAGAAGCTTGGCACAAGTCAAGGAGTCCCTTGGGGACAGTGCAGGAGGATACGGAGCAAATGGTGCCACCCAGGCTCTGCAGGCTCTGAGGTGTTGAGGCCAGAACCTGGGAGAGCAGTTCTATCCCCTCCATCAAGTGAAGAAACTATGGTCTTGCCTCACAGTTGGATGGTTTTTGTAGCTTCCTATGGGTTATTCAGTGCAGCTTATTTAGCTGACTTATTAAAATGTGCCCCCAGCTACAAGAAATAAACCCTTTTCTGCATGCCTGCTTCCATGGACTCTGGGCATCTGTTCCCAATCTCGTTTCCAAGCCTTGACTGGATCTCCAGGACCTAAGTATGGTTTCTGTGTCCTGCAGAGTGCTGTCTGAAGAGATGAAGGAGGACAGTTCTGAGAAAGGCCCCAGGATACCCCTCTCTGTCCCCATAAGTAAGCTCTGTCAGGATAAAGGGTTTCACTGATGGGTCTGAGAACTGCTGGGCTGAAGTGGGAAGCTCTTCAGTCAGCCTGGCCCCATCTTTCCCTATTCACCTTCAGATTCTTTACTGCCCTAGACCTCAGCTACCCTGCAGTACCCTCTCCTGAACAACTTCCCTTTGCCCTAGCAGTTCATCCTTCTGGAGTGCCCTTGCCCGTCACTGCCAATCCATGTCATACCTGCTAAATTCTAACACACCTGCACCTACCCATCTCTGTCAGTGCCCTACCCATCTCTGTCAGTGCCCTACCCAGTGCCCCTGAATTTGGAAACCTTCCAGTCTCATTCTGGGAACCACTGGCCATTCAGGCTTAGTAAATGTCCACCAATAAACTGACCCCACATCCATTTTCTAGACTTGGGGCTAGAACTTCCTGAGTGGCCCACATCTGACCTGACAATAGCACTGACATATTCCAGTCAGCAGGGAGAGGAAACCATGAGGTCTGGCTTCCTGCCTGAGCCAGGCAGCTGTTCAAGTTGAGCCATAATCTCTTCGAGGGCTCCAGTGCACCTGATCCCCACCCCACAGCATGCCAGGAGAACAGGCTGTCCTTGGCGGCTGCAGAAGCAGGCGCCAGGCTTCCTGGAGCTCTTGGCCTTAAGCAGCCCACAGTCAAGGTGGTGGCTAGGATAGGATGGTGGTCTGATCTCTCTTTATGAACTCTCTGCCCTGAACAAGACCCTGGGTTTGAGATAAACAAAGCCACCTTATTAAAGACACCTATGTCCTTGTCCCCCAACCTACGACTATTACTTTATATGGCACAAAGGACTGTGCCAATATGAATAAAGATCGAGTGTGTGTGTGTGCGTGCGTGCGTGCGTGTGTGTGTGTGTATGTGTGTGTGTGTGTGTGTATATATATATATATACCTCTATGTGTTCACCTGAGAATGCAGGTGCTCATACATACATGCACATACATGGGGAGGGGCAAAGGCCTCAGTCACCACCTCATGTTTTGAGACAGGGCCTTTATACAAGCCCCAAGGTTCCTGCCTCCATCTTCCCAATGCTGGGGTTACAGATGTGTACAGCCATGTCTAGCTTTTGCATAGGTGCTGGGATTCCGAATTCAGGCCCTCAAGTTTGTGTAGCAGGTAGTTTACCAACTGATCCTTCTTCCTAGACTTGCGCCTAAAGAGCTTGGGAAGGAGAGGTTGTCCTNAATTGTTCAGGTAAAAGCAGCATAATCATGATGTCTATAGGAAGGAGACAGGGTGTCTCAAGTGAGAGGACCTCTGGGTCAGTGTGGTGTGATTGCAGGAGGAAGGAGCCATGAGCCAAAGAATACAGGCAGCTTCTTCCCTAGAGCCTCAGGAAAGAATGCAGTCCTGCCCACACCTTCATTTCAGCACAGTGGAATTAACTTTGGATTTCTAACCTCTAGAATTATACAGTGCAGTAGTGTGTATTGGGTTACAAAATCTGAGGTAATCTTTTATAGTAACTATAGGGAACTAATACAGATCTTGATACTCTGTAGAGCTTGGATTAGTCACTTAGTATTCTTTTTTTAAATGTTTTTATTTTTATTTATTTTTTAGTTTTTGAGACAGGGTTTCTCCGTGTAACAGTCCTGGCTGTCCTGGAACTCGCTTTGTAGGCCAGGCTAGCCTCCAACTCACAGAGGTTCACCTGCCTCTGCCTTCCAAATGCTGGGATTAGAGGCATGTGCCACCACCACCCAGCTAAAATGTTTTTTTCTTTTTAAATTTATTTATTATGTATATATACAGTGTTCTGCCTGCATGTTTGCCTGCACTGCAGGCCAGAAGAGGGCACCAGATATTATTATAGATGGTTGTGAGCTACTGTGTGGTTGCTGGGAATTGAGCTCAGGACCTCTGGAAGAGCAAACAGTGCTCTTTACCTCTGAGCCATCTGTCCAGCCCTTAAAATGTTTTCTATTACACTTATTTACTTGTTTTGTATATGTGTGTGTGTCCATCCATGCCACAGCATGCTAGTGGATGTCAGAGGAAAACTTGTCGGAGTCAGTTTCCACTCTGTATCCTGGGCATTAAACTCCATTCCTCAGGCTTAGCCTTAAGTACCTTTACCCAGAGTCATCCTGGCCAGCTTGTCACTTTATATTCTTGTGACAAAATCTCTTACAAGGAGGAAAGATTAGTTTGGCTNATTGCTTCAGCCCAGGGTTGGCTGGCTCTGTCAGGCATGTGACAAGGCAGAAAAATGGCAGAGAAAATCTCCTCATATGGCAGCCAGGAAGCAAAGAGAGAAAAGGGTCCTGGGACAGTACATACTTTTATGGCTAATCTTGGCTGTCAACTTGACACACCTGGAAGAGGAATCCTCAAGTGAAGAATTGTCTTCATCAGATTGACCTGTTTTCACATCTGTAGGCTATTTTCTTAATTGCTAATTTATGTCGGCGGGCCTGCCCACTGTGAAGTACCATCCCTAGGCAGGAGGACCTGGGCTGTGTTAGAAAGGTAGCTGAACTCAAGTGAGCCTNGGAATAAGCCAGCAAGCAGTGTTCTCCTTGGTCTGTGCATCAGTCCCTGCCTCTAGGTTCTTACTTGACTCCTGTCGTGGTTTTCCTTAGTGATGGACTATAACCTGTAAGCTGAAATAAACCCTCCCTTCCACAGTTGGAAGGGAGAGTTTTGGGTCAGTGTTTTATCACAGTAACAGAAACCAAATGAGAACACACTTTTCTATAGGTCCCAGTTTCTTACTGACTCCAGCTAGGCCTAGCCTCTTAAACTTCCCACCTAATCTCAGTCATGCCACTAGCTGGGGACTGATGCTTCAACACAGCAATCTTTGAAGGACATCCCATGTCCAAACTATAACAGTTCTACTATGGCAAACACTTAAAAATGGAAGTATTTCTGGAATTGGAATGTGGAAATGGGCAGAGGCTGGAAGAATTAGGAGACACATGACACATTGCCTTGGATCCCTCTCCTCAGAGGGGATGTGGCCAGGGTGGGTGGTGGTGAGCCCTCCTCAGTCTGCCAGCCTGAGATGTGTAAAACTTTATGGTCTTTAGAGAGAGTGGGCCATCTCTCAAAACAGAGAGGCTGGCCCAGGCACTGAGAGCAATGGGGAGACAGGACTGGAATTAGAGAGAGCAACGTTGGCCTCCTTGGACTATTTTTAATTATGTGAGGTCTACCCAGCTCCTGGTCCTGGATTGCCATGGAGTCACGTGGTTGGCCTAGCAGCACTGGAGAGTGAGGAAGGCCCCCACTCTCTAGTCCTGCCTGTGAACTGAGCATGGCAACCTGTGACTAAGCAGAAAGCCTGACCCCTCCATGTCAGTGGCTAGCTGGGCTCTTTCCAGTCACCAGGCAGTCCTCAGTGTCACCATTCTGTCCTGGAATTGAATCTGGTTGTCTCTGAGGAGCTTAGTATTCTGGTTCTCAAAGCTGGAGTAGCCAACTCTTACCTTTGGACCCTGTCCCTGGCCAGTCTGAGGCTGAAACTACTCTGGATGAGGGACTGGACAAGGTATGCCCCCACCACCCACCCCAAGCTACAGTCTTAAACCAGGCGTCACCTGGAGAGCTTCTGGAACCCCAGTGGGTTTAAGAGAGGCTGAGGACAGATACTTCAGATANGTGGGATAGTTCAGATACCTGGGATTAGAAGGGAGTTTGGACACAAANCCCCTGGATATTCTTTGGGTGAAGCCTAGAGGACTTGGTACGAAAAAGAATGAACTGTGACAAGACTTGTATCTAATTCCTGATTTTCCCTCTTCCCAAGCAGAAGTCTGCACAGCAGGCTGGAAGAGGATGAAGCTGCCACTGATGCCTGCCTGACCAGCAGGCACTGGGATTGGCACAGCTAGGTCTTGGGTAATGCCTTGCAGAGCTCAGAGCTAAGATCCACCTGTTGGAACAGGAGCAACAGTTGCCAGAGCTGCCCCAGAGGGCTTCCCACAACCACAGCAGCTGCCTTAATCCTGGCGTATGCAATGAAGAGTCAGTCTCTTAGTCTCTCAAGCCAGGTTCCGAGGGACTGTCACACTCAGGGGTCTTACTTGAGTTCACATAGCACTTGCCTCCNGACTCCTAGTTCAGAGCTTCCGGCCTCCGTGGTTTCCAAAGTCCTATAACCAACAGGTGGTGCTAGATAGCTCAGTGGTTCTCAACCTATGGGTCACAACCCCTCGGTCTTCCAATCAACCATTTCACAGGGGTCTCCTGAGGCCATCGGAAAACACAGATATTTACATTATGATTCATAACTAACAATATTACAGTTATGAAGTAATAATGAAAATAATTTTATGGCTGGGGTCAGTACATGAGGAATTGTATTAAAGGGTCACAGAATTAGGAAGATTGAGAACCACTGATATAGCTCTACTACTAGGGACTCGAATGTACAGAACCCTCTGGACTAGGTTCATGGACCAACATGAGCCACATTAGCTCAACTGTGGCATTGGGTATATGGATACCCACATCTTGGTGCCATCTGAAGCCCTGACAGTTGTGAGGAGAGTAAAGTTCCCTCACTAGAATAANCGAGTGCTACCACTTCTGAGGGAACTGGTCGTGCACCCCTCCCCAAGCTCTCTGGGCCTCCTGAGGTACTGTCTTAGGGTTTCTATTGCCGTGATAAAACACCATAATCAAAGTCAACCTGGGGAGGAAAGGGTTTATTTCAGCTTACAGTTTCACATCATAATCCATCATTGAGGGAAGGAAGGGTAGGACAGGAACCTGGAAGCAGGAGCTAATGCAGAGGTCAGAGACAGTGATGCTTACTGGCTTGCTCCACACAACTTGCTCAGCCATTGTTCTTATAGCACCCACAACCACCAGCCCTGTGAGGCTCCGCCCACAGTGAGATGGGCCCTTTCACACTGTCAATCAAGAAAATACACCACACGCTTGCCCACAGGACAATCTGGTGGGGGTATTTTCTCAATTGAGGTTCTTTCTTCCCAAATGACTCTGGCTTGTGTCAAGTTGACTTAAAACTACCCAGCACAGGTATCTAAAATGACCGCTGGCTATCTTTGGCCTTATAATCAGGAATGTGAAGTGGACCAATTTTAAATCCCAAGGGCCTCTTTTCTTCCAGATAACTGCCCACCAGNCCTGTAGGTGGTCAGTAAAGGCAATTTTATAGTTCAGAGAGGAAGACAAATAAAAGGAGGTTACTTTGGTCTTGCTGGGAGACTGAACTGAGCTAACTTTCTCTAGGGCCCAGCTGAGGCAGCTTGGAGCAGCCCTGACCGGGTGCTCCCTTTCCCAGGGCCTGGGTCTCCTTAAGGCTTCAGCTTCTCAGAGAAGAGGCAGCCACTGAGCTGCCCCTGTTCTCTCATTTCTGTGACCTTCTCCAAGGGCTGCATCTGGAAGAGCAGACATGCCAGATGTCCTTGCTCTGAGTCCAAGCAGCAGGTGCCATTGTTGGGGATCAGTGTGCCTACAGAGGTCCCTGTGCAGGTGAAGTTAAGGCTCAGCAGGGCAGGGGGCAGGACAGTTCTTTCGGGAATCCCAGTAGCCATCATTTCCTCCTCCCACTAAAGGCTCCTACCCCACCTTGCTTTCCAGAAACAGTGTCACCTGCTAGAAGAGGTAGTTTAGTCCGTCTGTCCTTCCTGGAAGTCAGCAAGAAGCTGAGTTCTGTGAGTATGCAGAGCACATTCAGGCTAGTGCTGCCTGAGCCTTTTGCCTGTTTGTTGACTTTGTAGCTAAGTGTCTAGCGTCCAGCTAGGCCCTGGACCCCAAACAGCTGATCTGTACTATTAGCTACAAGTCTCAGGAAACCCTACAGGTCTTGTAACTGAGAACAGCCCAGGTTAGGTTGCACAGCAAACTGGGAGAGAGGATGAGGCCAACCTTGATGTTCATCTAACCATCAGAGACCCTGAGATGGGCGGAGATGAATCTTGGGACGCACCCTTCAGAGCTCAACATTAAGGTTCATCTGTCAGAGCAACGGCAGAGGTTGCTGGGCTGTCTGCACAGGGCTTCTCAGAAATGCAGCAGCTTGATAAGNTTCTCTCCTGAGGCACGTGCAGCTCAGAGCCAGGACCTCAGTCTCCCAAGCATCCCTAGGTGTCAGGCTCCAGAAAGACAGCCCATGCCCATGGAGAAGGGCTATAAAACACAGAACTTGAATGATGGACGCCAGGAAAAGAGCATTGGCTTATCTTAATCAGCCTTCATGCTGGCCTGTAAGGTGGAAGCTGTGAGGCCCTCATTTTACAAATAAGAAACCAGAACACAGCCTAAAGATACGGCAGGCAGTCGGGGAGAGCCTGGGAAAATGCCTAGGGGCTGGAAGGCACATGAGCAGAGATGTGTGGTGCCAAGTGAGTGGGAGTGCAATGGTCTGGCTGAGCTCTAAATGCACAACTAGGGACCAATGGCTANTTCATTTGTTACTTGTTTTTGTATGAGTGTTTTGCCTGCATGCATGTCTATGTATCCAGTGTATGCCTGGTACCCATGGAAGCAAGAAGAGGGCATCAGATCCCCTAGGACTGGAGGTACAGATAGTTGTTAGCTGCCATGTGGATGGTAGGAATTGAACCTGGATCCTCTGGAAGAACAGCCAGTATGTTTAACCACTGAGCCATCTCACCAGCCTTGCGCAAGGGACTTAAAAGCAAGGTTTTTGAGCTGAGTTACAGGGTTGTCATGTAGGCATTGAAGTTGCTCTTTCATGGTTGCTTTTCACAGGAAAAGGGGGCTCAGGCAAGTAGTCACAACTGTCCAGTCTGGAGATGGCTGGGGCTACAGTGGGGGCAAAAGACATTCTGGATCAACTGATTCACAAACATTGCTGAGGAGCTGGATGGGGATGGGAATGGAGTGGTCAGGACCATGGTGTGTGGCCCATGGCTCTGATTGGCATCAGAGGAGCTTGGGACTGCTCTGAGCTGGAGACTGGGGACCTGAAGACAGTGAGTCTAAGAGTAAANGATACTCTCAGAACATCCCAGAGATAATGTTGGGCATCCAGAGATCCAGATGTGACCATATGGGAGCACAGCATCCAATTGGGAAGATGCTCTCAGGCCTTTAGGCTGGTAACAACAGTAACAAAACGTCTGCCATGTATGAGCAGTGATGAGCACCACAAGCCTTTGGTCATAAGTCAGACAACAGCATATCAGGGATGCCTGCCTGGCCCACTGTCAGGATAAAGAGTGAGACCTGACTTGTCCAAGGTCACACAGCAAGTGCCCATGCTGGGGTTTGTACCTAGTCCTCTAACATCTGGACAGGAGAGAAAGTAAGCAGGGCATAGAGGCCACCTGCATCCCAAGGCCTTACCTTACAGAAGGTTTGGCAGCTGGTTAGAGGCCCAGAACCAAGATAGGCCTCTAAGCAAAGGGGAAAATGGCCAAACCAAACAGCACCAGACTCTGGTGAGCTTCCTCTTGGCTGCCCATGGGTGCCTAGCTTTCACATCCCACTGCAGAGGAGCCAGACAAGGAGCCCTGGGTGTAGGGGGAGGAGGCTGGACAAGTAACTGGTACTGAAACAGGACTCCTGTACTCTGGATGTGAGGTGGGGCTGGCAGACAGCACGCTCTGGCTCTTGACTGGCAGGTGAGTTAAAGAGGTAAGTCCGCATCACATTGTGAGGAAGAAGCATTTCAGGTCCCCAGGCCTGGAAGGTTCTAGGAGGAGTCACTGGATGGATGTGCCTAAAAACCCTTTTTGCAGGCACTCTACTGCTGAAGTTTTTATTTATTTTTAAGACAGTACTGGCTTGGAACTTGCTACATAGACCAGACTGACTTTAGATTCAGCAGAGGTCCTCCTGCCTCTGATTCTTGATTTCGANGGGACTAAAGGCATGTGCCACCAGACCTGGTAAAACTCTCCTTCATTTCACCCCAGCCCCTTACAGCTGAAGAGTTTGTTCCTTCAAACCAAGTTTCACATGGCATTCAAATACATTTTTAAAAGGTAGAAGCAGCATTTTAATAACATAATCTTTAAAAATTGAAATTCTTTCTTAGCATAAAGTCCATTAAGGTGAACAGCAAAGAACACAAATGTCTACATCAGGGTCTAGCATGGGAATTGTTTTTAAATTTAAAGATGTATTTATTTTTATTTTCTATGTATGAGTGTTTTGCCTGTANGTATGTCTGTGCACCACAGGCATGCAGGACTTGTGGAGCCCAGGAGAGAGGCTTCAGCTCTCCTGGAACTGGAGTTACAGGCAGCTGGAC
The DNA here is from genome assembly GCA_001675575.1 of Neotoma lepida. Taxonomy (NCBI): domain Eukaryota; kingdom Metazoa; phylum Chordata; class Mammalia; order Rodentia; family Cricetidae; genus Neotoma; species Neotoma lepida. Next base: position 280,210 of record LZPO01027435.1, on the reverse strand, counting down.
ATGGGTACTAGAATCAAGCTCCAGTCCTCTGCAAGAGCTNGAGTTACACTGCCTGAGGTGGGTGCTAGGAACCAAACCGGGGTCTTCTGGAAGACCCTTAACTGCTCTTAACTGTTGAGCCATCTCTCCAGCCCCAGGGATTAGAATCTTATGGTGGCCTAAGCTTCCACAACACAGGACGGAGGGACTCGACTCACGGATAGGTGGTTAGGAACAGTGGTCGTGCCTTTCAGCTCACCTGACAGTCTCNGACTACAACAGAAGGCTCATTTCAAGCTCAGCTCATGGGGAAGATTCTGACGTGTTGTAATTGTGGGCTGCGCTTGTTTGAGTCTGTGGTGTTTAGATAATCATCATCATTATTAATTATTTGTGGGTGTGTGTGTATATGCCACGGTGGACATGGAGAGATCAGAGCACGATTTTGTGGAGCCCGTTCTCTCCTTCCACCTTGACATGGATTCTAGGGATTGAACTGGGGCAGTAGGCTTGCACCACCAGTATTTTACCCACTGAGCTGTATCACTGGTCCTAAACTTGTTTTTTTTTAATTAATTTTTTAGTTAAAGTACAAAGTAATGAGTTTTCATTGTTAGATTTTCATATGTGTATATATACATCTTTTTCATTTTTTTCTGGGACAGGGTTTCTCTGTGTACCCATGGCTGTCCTGGAACTCGATTTGTAGACCAGGCTGGCCTCGAACTCAGAGATTCACCAGCCTCTGCCTCCTCAGTGCTGGGACTTAAGGCATGAGCCACCATGCCCGGCTACATTGTATCTTGTTCTTATTCACTCTCTACCCCTCTCCCCTTCTTTTGCTTGTTCTTTCCCTCTCAAGTGGTCCCTTCTGCTTTCCTGTCATATAAGTGTGTATTGAGAATAGATTCTGCATATGAAAGAAAACATTTGATATTTTGTCTTGCCCCTCCTTACCCTCTCCCCTTACATAGTCCTCTTTCTGTATCTCTTTCTCTCTCTCTCTCTCTCTCTCTCTCTCTCTCTCTCTCTCTCTCTCTCTGTGTGTGTGTGTGTGTGTATTCTGCTTATGAGAAGAAACACTGGATATTTGTCTTCTTTTACTTAGTGTTTATTTTACTTAGTGTGATGACCTCTGTTCCATCCATTTCCCTACACTGTTTATTTTTAAGTATGAAGAAAAGAAAAGGGAAAAAGAGAAGGGAGAAAAGAAGGGGGAGAGAAAAAGAGAAAGGAAAGAAAAGAAAAGTAAAAGAGGGGGNTAAAGATATCTGCTGCCTGATGATGTGTTACCTGTGGAAAGAGAAAATGCTTATGACCTATGACCTTCACATGAGCACGATGGCATTCACATGCATGTGTGTGTTTGTATGAACACATACACACAACAAATAAATGTTAAAAGTGTTTACCTTAGAAGGGAGGGAGAGAGGGAGGAGGAAGGAACTTGTGGGCGGGCATGAGGCATCAATTTTTTTTTCTGTGTTGACTGTTGTGTTCCTGAAGCCTTCAGCCTCCCCAGCTCTCATATCCTGGAGGTATCTCCTCCCACCCAGCATCTGTCACAGCAACTGCATCTGGGCCACATGTTTTTGAAAGATCCCTGGAGTCCACAGCCCTGACCTGACTTCACAGTACATGTGCCAGGTACGCAATCCTTGGTCTGAGTCAGTACAAAGAAGGCCCAAGCAGAAGGCATGGCCTAGGGGCTTCCCCGGGCTTGATGTTGCCTTTAAGGTGGGCAGGCTGGGGAACCCAGGGCCCCACAAAGCCTCAGGTTTCCATGGTTCTGGGTACCTTCATTTCTGGGAACTGGCCGTGCTTTGGAAAGAGAGAAATGAGAAGCAAAACCCTTTTGGGCCCCAGCACTGCCCCCCCCTTCTGTCTTCTTCCGCTGAGTCACAGTCAAGAGCCAGGCACCTCAGCCTCCCTAGGGCCATTGGCTGGGGCAGGATTCAGGGTCAGGTGAGGACACAGCATCTGAGACAAGTTCTCTTTCCTGCCAGCATCCTCTGTGAGTGGTTCGGGGCAGCTGAGGGCTGAGACCACCTCCCCAAGCTCAGGGGAGGGGAACTGAGATGCTTTATGCCCTGCCCCTCCCATTTCCTTGTCACATGTTCACCCCTCAAGCTTTTATGATGTATGTATGCTGGAGCCAGGAAGGTAGGATGGTTCAGGTGGCCCTTACGTCCTTGTCTTTAGAGAGCTCATGAATGGAGACAGACTCCTGATTGTCCTCCAGTGAGGGATTCTTGGTCTTTAGGATTTCTCTTGTCAGCCATGGGGACCCTCACAAGTTTTGCCCTCCAAGGAGAGCTGGCCATATTATAATGCTTATCAGAGAACTGCATATATGCCTCAGCAAAAGAATGTACATGTACATGCATGTGCATGGGTGTGGCACTTGAACAGCGGCTGGTATTCATGATCATAGGTATTCTTACAGAACCTCCCTTGGGTGGAGGAGCTCTAGGCTCTGGAAACTGGGTCAGAGCTCTCTTTGTGTGT
>LZPO01027435.1:230808-277498 GCA_001675575.1 Neotoma lepida | reverse complement strand
GTGTGTGTGTGTGTGTGTGTATGTGTATGTGTGTGTGTGTATGTATGTGTTATTATCCTGTCTCAGGCTCAACCACTATTCTGAGTCATGACAGCCTGTGGAAGTCCCAGCACATCACCCTCATTTCGTGGAAAAGAAGGTTGAAACTGAGGATCTCCCTTCTTGGCTTGCCTGGCATCACACAGTGTTTTGGGGGGAGGTCTGGGAGGGTGACCACCCAGGTCTCTGACTTTTTTGGAGCCCAGCTGAGGGCCACCCTCAGGTCCTCCTAAGCTTCAGTGACCTTTCTCCAGGATTTCCTACTCTCTATACCTTTGCTAGGACTGTTCTGGCCTCCTGGGATCCATTCTCTCTGTCCCGAGTGAACCAGCCTCCCAGTTCTGCTGAAATGTTCCTACCTTCTCACCCTCTGGAATTTTCTTGTGACTCTAGCCTTCTTCCTTCTAGCCTTTGTCCCCTTCATGTCCACCCACTATGGCTAAAATTGGCCCATGTATCACTTTTTCCTGTCCTTTATATTATTGTGTTGGGCTGGGGTAGATAGCTCAGTGAGCAAAATGCTTGCCATGCAAGCTTGAGGACTGGACCCACATATAAGCCAAGTGTGGCTGTGCCTGGGGAGATGAAGACAGGAGGATCCCTGGGACTCACTGGTCAGCCAGTCCAGCCTGCTTAATGAGTTCCAGGCCAGTGAAAGACGCTGATTCAAAAGAGAAGAGTGCCTGAGGAATGACTCCCAAAGTTGATCTCTGGTCTCCACATGCATGTACACACACACACACACACACACACACACACACACGCACACACGCACACACGCACACACACAAAAGCATGATTAAAGCTGAGATTTTTTTAAAATTTCATGTGCATCGGTGTGTTGCCTGCATGTATGTCCGTATGAGGGTGTTGGATCCCTTGGAATTGGAGTTACAGACAGTTGTGAGCTGTCATGTGGGTGCTGGGAATTGAACCCAGGTCCTCTGGAAGAGCAGCCAGTGCTCTGCACCACTGAGCCATCTCTCCAACCCCCAAAAGCTGAGATTTTTTTTTTTATCCACTGTATAAGCAAATGAGTTAGCCTTCCACATTTTCAAAGATGCTAACAGGAAGCATAAAACTCTTGGTATAGAAACAAAAGACAGGTTACCTCTACTTTATCCGGAACAAGGGCTGTCAGTGCTTGCTGACCTGGCAAGGGTACAGAGTGGGAAAGAACTGTAGAATAGTCTTCCGACATCCTGCTGTGGCTCCTTAGCGTCACTTCCAAAAAACCTACATGCGTTAGGATCTTTTTCTCCTTGTACTTGGGGAATGCAGGGAAGTCGTGTCTAGGAGGAGGTTTGTCTCACAGCCACTGCTCTGTACCTCCAGGAGGGGCTGGCTGTAAAGGACATTTTAAACATTGTTTCACTTTAATTTTGAAACATTTGATCTGTCTAAGAATTTATGGTGAGGTAGACATTGGATATTTTTTTCCCCAGAATTATTCTGGTATCACTTGTTGGAAATTACATCTGGTCAGNTGCCATTCTCTCATAACTTGCCTGAAACCTGTCGTTTGAAGTACAGTCCAAACCTATAAAAAAATCCATTTCTGATACATTTACAAAGAATGCAGGGGTATTACCAATACCAGGGACTTGATACCCTGTATCTGGTGCAGTGAGACAAGCCCAGAAGCCACTCCCATGATAACAGTTCAAGCCCCAGGGAAACACAGGCAGGGTCTTCTGCTCTGAGGTAGCATAANCTCCACTGCAGCTCTCATGGAGAATTTGAACTGCATTCTAAGAAGATTCATTTCCATGAAAACATTTAACACAAGTTAATAAAAACTTCAGGACTAAGTGTTCACTGGTAGAGCACTGGCCTGGCATATAGGAGACCCTGGGTTTAATCTCTAAAAATATTAATTAAATAAAAAAGTAAAATTTTAACTTTAAATCATCTTAACATTTGACATTATGTTATTTTTTGAGATAGGGTCTTATTCTGTATGCCAGATGTCCTGGAACTCATTCTGTAGCCCAAGCTGGCCTTATACTCATGGCAATCCTCTCCCCTCAGCCTCCCAAGTTACTTCCTTTTAATTACTTAATTATTAATTTCGCATGTTTTTCTGGGGGGGGGCAAATGTGGGTGGGTGCCCATGCATATGTACGTAGGTGCCTATGGGGGGACTGAGGCTAACATCAGGGGTCTTCATTGTTTCTGTCTGCCTTGTTCTTGGAGGCTCTGAGGCTCTCCTGTCTCTACCCTCCTAACACTGGACTCACAGGCAGGCCACTATGCCCCTTGGGCACTTATGTGGGTTCTGAGTTAATGGAACTGCAGTTGTAGGTACTTTCCCTGCTGAGTCACAGTCCCAACCTGTTACGTCACTTTAATAGATAATCTTAAAAAAGTCTATTTATTCTTGTGTGTGTGAGTCCCTGGGTGTGTCTGTGGGCACCATGTGTGGAGTTCCAGCTGACTGTGAGTCTACGTGTGTATACTGGGAACTGAACCTGAGTCCTCTGAAGACCAGCAAGCGCTCTTAANTGCTGAGTCATCTTCCCAGNCCCAATTCTTATTCTTTTAAAAATATTTTTTTGGCCTAGGGATGTAACTCATTTGGTGGAATGTTTGTCAAGCATGCCTGTTTGATCCCCAGCACCTGTCTCTTATACACATCTAGATGTGTATAAGAGACAGGTATAAGACCATGCATGGTGACACATGCCTATAATCCCAACACTCAGGAGACGGGGGCAGGAGAATCAGAAGTTTAAGGCCCTGTCTAAATAAATAAATACATACATAAATATTGACTATATGTTTAAAATACTTTCATTTTTTCATTTAACCTAACATTTTTATACCGTTTGGTTATACTATGGTTTTGTTTTGATTTGTTTTTTTTTGGGGGGGGGTGCTGTTTTGTTTTTTAAGACAGGTTTTCTCTGTGTAGCTTTGACTGTCCTGGACCAGGCTGGCCTCCAGGGATCTGCCTGCCTCCGCCTCCCGAGTGCTGGGATTAAAGGTGTGCGCTACCACTGCCCAGTATACTATGTTGTTTTAACCTTGTAAACCATTACTGTCAAAAACAATAGTTACATGCAAATCTTATAATAACTGGTCTTGTAAATGGTTATAACATGATCATCCTTTCTAGAATAAATACAAGAACAACTAGTGCTACAGAATATATGGAGAATGCATTCATTATGAGTTAAGTAGATCTCTGTTTTCTTACTTAAACCTCAGACCCACNAGAGAACAAACACTTAGGCATGAATAATTGTCATGACGTTCAGAAATCCTTGATATCTCCTGACCTTCAGACTTATAAAAGCTGTCCATTGATAGACACTTTCATTGCCGTGAAAGCATGTTTGTTAAGGAAGAGGCTAGCATATATTTTATTAGTAGCTTGCAGTTTATGGTTTTTCAATATTTAGATTCATATATTAGGACCTCCACTTGTCCCTTTGCTCAGAGCACTGCATGCATCAGGGCCTGTGCTNCAGAGGGAAGGAGGGAAGTGTGTCTGCAAGTGCTTTGTGCTGCAAAGGGAACCAGAAAAAGTGCACTTGGCACTCATGTCTATATGTGTTCCTCATGAAGGGGATGCTGGAGAGGTGGCATGGGGTCCAGAGAGAAGATCCCAGAGAAAAATGAAATGATCCAATTTACAATTTATTTAGTATTCCTTACGGTGATTCTGTAAGGTAAATGATGCACTGTCCTCACTTTACGGGGTGTGGGGGGGAACTGAGTTTCAAGGATGTTCATGACTTGATGGTAATCTGGCTCTAGAACCACCTGCAGCTGGGCACAACATCCCCCACAAGCCCAGCAAGTCCAGCAGCTCTGCCACCCAAATGGAGTGAGCCTCAGCTCAGGTTCTCCACAGCAGACTCTCTCTGGCCATGGCCAGCCTGCTCAGGGACAGGAACTGGGGCTTCCAAGTGGCAGAGAATGTAACACTCCCACTTTTTGTCAGCTGCACTAGGAGCCCCAGATGATTGGCCACTTCAAGGTGAGGGCACAATGAGGAACTGGGTCCTGGGTCACTTGCATTGCCTTTTCACAGGGTTTTGACATCTCTTTCTTATAGACCTCACAGCTGTCCCAGCCACTGCTCTGGCTTTCAATCCCAGGACCAGCTTTTAATGGGAAGGGATGGTTTTCTCTGAAACACATTGATGGGTAGGTTATAGGCTGGTGCTCAGGCAAATAGTGACGTGCAGATGTGAGTGGAGAGGCAGTTCCCTGCTCACAACTGAAAACTGAGGCACCAGAAGGCAGGTGCATGCTCAAGGCTGCACAGCTGACTGATGCCAGGAGAACCCTGGATAGCTTGACACTGAGTCTGGGCCTGTTCTAAGGTGCAGGGATCTGAAACCATGGATAGCAGTCACCTGGAGGCTTCCTGTTCAATAGGAAGGCCTGGCATTGCAGACCACACTTTGAATTCCCGCTTTCTCTTACACTTCTCTTTCCTCTGAAGTGGCAGTGCACTCATGTCTAACACCCCCCTTTACCTGTGTACATGCACCCCTTTTGTGCTGTCCACACCCATTTCTAGTTGTTCACTAGATTGGACACTAGGTAACCCTAGAGGCCACACTAGACCTGGGCCTTCCCTAAGAGAGCCCTTCGTGTGATGATGGAGTTGAAGGAAATAACTTCAGTCAAGGAGGGCTTCCTGGAAGTGGGGACCTAAGCTGAAGCTTTGACACTCTGTCCCTTCCCCAGATCACTGGATGTCCTCTGAGCCTTTCCCTTGAATGGCCATCAGGTTCCAAGAAGTATCCCCTGTCTCTGCATTGCTGGTTCCAAGAACCGCAGCTTCTGGCAGCATTTGCCTGGCATTCTTTCTTAGAGCCTACTTAGGTTTCTAGAGTCTCAGAGTGGGGAGAGTTGGAGGTGGAGAACGGAAAGAGATGACTTCTCTACAGAGAAGACCTTTCATGAACTGGACATTGGGAGGTGGTCCTAGACTGTCAGGCAAGAGGGGATAAACACACTAAGGTTAGGCGTAGGAAGTGAAATGCCCTACCTCCTGATCAGCCATGTGCACAGGCCTATGANCTCTCCCTACACACAAAGGAAAATGATTCCCTGAGCCCATCACTTCCACTAGTTTTCCACACTCCACTCTCCATTCCACTNGNCTGGTCCCTAGAGTTCTGTGCCACAGAGAACTGGCCCAAGCCTTCTCCAGGCCTTAGAGGAGACCTTCATCAGAAAACATCCAGAGGTACAGGCCAGGGGACAGTATGGCAAGTTCTCAACAGTGAAGGGGATGGGAGCAGGANTTCTGGGGCCTGGAAAGAACGTGACACCTTCANTATGAATCTTTTTATAATGTCACTTTGCCTGCTTAGAACTAAGTCACCCCTCCAAGTCCGCCAGCAAGTTGGTGGGTGACTAGAGTCAGGGAAAGACAGGCCATGATGGATGTGCAAAGACAGAGTCCAAATTCCCTCAAGGTCAGCTGGGCCTCTCCTCTGGGTATCTTCCACCCACTCCACCTCTGAGCTGGCACCGGGCCTGCCCACTCGCCTGGGACCTGCCCGAGCACATTGAGCAACCAGTTCCTGAGAAGCGTGGAAAGCTGTTTGGTTTAAAATTAACTCCCCCGCNCACCCTCCTGCCCGCCCTCCTCAGAGTTCTTGGAAGAGGCACTCTGCTCTTCCTGGGAAGAGGCCTCTAGCCACAGCTGCTATGGTTCTGGCGAAAACACCTCACCCAGGGTGGGGGCGGAGCTGCCCACACTATGCCTTCTCTGCCCTCCACAAGCACCCACAGGTAAACTGCTGAGACCCAGGAGGGAAACTAGGGATGGTCAANTTGCTGGATAGGGGGTGCTGGTGTGCCCCAAACCCACACCTCCCAACCCTGATACTGACTGGCTGACTCCAAGTGAAAAGGTACAGGGTTATGCAGACCCAGCTTGGGTGCCTTTCAGGTAGACACAGAGCAAATGGATCCCACAGACAGTAAACCCAGAATTTTGGCCTGTGATGAGAATGTGTGTCTCAGGAAGATAAAAACAGCCTGCGCAGAGTCNCCCAGCTTTGCCTGTTAAAGCTGCGCCACCCTGACAGTGCCAGACTGATGATGGCAAGGAGCACAGGCACCCAAGTGCCAGGGGTAAAAGTACACCCTCCTCGGAGGTCTCTTCCTGTGGCCCCTCCACCTTTTCAGGCTACCACGGGAACCATCTCTGTCTGGATAGGCCTTCATGTCTCTGAGCTTTGAGGAAATGTTTCCCTAAGCCCTTTCTCTTCTATGGCTCCTCCTACCAAACTGTCCCCTGGAAGGAGCTGAAGAAAACAAAGGAATGTTGGCCAAGGGGAAAGGTCAGCATGCATGCAAGCGTGTCAGCACACACACACACACACACACACACACACACACACACACACATGCAGGGACGCACACATTGATGTGTGAGGAAGATAAAGTGCTTCTTGGGAGGAGGCTGAGGCTGAGAGGCACTTAGAACATAGCCTTGGCCTAATACAGTCTGGAACTGAACTCCATGTCTCTGGTGGAAAGGGAGCCCATGTCTGGTGACAGGAACAATCTGGTCTGGTTTATTGGTTCTAGGGCTGGGGAAAGTCCCCAAAGCAGGGTTCTGCCCCTGGAAAGAATTTGTTAGATGCCATGTCCCCTTCAACCACACCATTGGGATATCTCTGGGGACAGTAAGTTCCTGTGTGGGTGGAACAGTCTCGGAGGGCTGCTTGGAGGAGTTGTAGTAGCCCCAAGTTTTCCTAGCCTTCAGAGGCTACCTGCTGTACCCTGGACTCTGCCTGCTTTGACCAGGCTTGGGTCATGGAAACCACTGTCTTTCCCCTGAGCAGACAGCTTATGGCCTCCTTCTGCACTCAGCCTGCTGCGTCTCCTGCTCATAGATGGGTATCGGCTTCCATGTACTTGGCTTTGCCCCAAAGCCAGGCCCAGTGACTCTCTGCTCACCCTCTGGTCTGCAGTCTGGCCAGAATTAACCCTCCAGGGACCTCCTCTAGCTTGTGTCCCAGACACGGATCCCTGATCCTGTTGCCCTACAGTGACCACTGGGGTGCCCCCTAGTTGGCTGGTTGTACTGCCCCACTGAGCCAGAGGGGGGTGGGGAGGCCAAGTGTAAACCTGCTCTAGATTGAAACTGGTCTAACAGGTCGGTGTGAGAATGACTGCTCTGGCCTGCCCTGGCTCCCTTTCTAAAGGAAGATAGCCAGGACTGCAGGGCCGCATGCACAGACCCCAGACCTTCCTGCGTGCTGGATAGCACTTGCTTTCAGGCCCCAGACCCCTGGCCCTTCACTTCACTCCAGACATGTAGGGTAGGAGGGTTTCCATCTGAGAGTTAAGACAACCCGTCATGGCTTTAACTCCATTCAGACACATTTAGCCTTGGTCTAGCTGGATCTGCTCAGGCAGCAAATTAAATGCTGGACTTAGGCTAGGGGCCCTCGGGACCAAGGGAATGCTAGGTGACTCAGTAATCTTGAATAAAACATCTCAGCAAGACACTAGCCAGTTAGACCTGCTGACAAGAAATACTTGGGTGGCTTCGTACTACCTGCTCTCCAACCATTCCAGAGGCACTGAGTCCAGAGAGGGACACCACATAGGACCACTCTCCAAACACATCCTCCTGTGGCTGGGCAGAATCTTCCAGGCCCCAGCTCCAGCACCCCCCGCCACCCCTCCACACACACCAAGCCCTGCTGAAACTCTCTACTTTTCTGTCTGGCTTTTAAATCTTCAGAGTCTAAGGCTTTGGAAGTTGAGTCTTCAGAGCAGGGCAGAGTAGTGGTTACATGAATAAGGTCTAGAGACAAGGCTTATGACCCTGAGCTAGCCATTAACTCTCTCTAAGCCAGTGGTTCTCAACCTTCCTATGGTGCGACCCTTTAATGCAGTTCCTCATGTTGTGATGACCCCCAACCATAAAATTATTTTTGTTCTACTTCATAACTGTAATTTTGCTACTGTTATGAATCATAATGTAAATGTCTGTGTTTTCTGATGGTCTTAGGAGACTCCTGTGAAAGGGTCGCAATTCACAGGTTGATAACCGCTGCTCTAAGCCACACCCCTTCAGCTGAAAACAGGGACAACCTCTGTTAGTGTGCAGGGCTGGAGTGAGAATTAATGGGGAATGAGCCACGCCCTAAATTGCCACCCTTGCCTCCTCCGGTTTCCTGTGGCACCCCACCCCTCTAAGTTCCATACCTGTGAATCTTCTCACGGGCCACCTGCTTTGAAGCCCTCATGGAGCNATCCACCTGGAATCCTTTAGAAATGAGCATCAAAGCTCAATACAGCCCTGCTAGACTCTGGGGTGCTCCACCAGCTGGAATAAATTCAGTTGCTCTCCCCACTCCATCCTGGATTCTAGGTTTGTTTCTGCCTTAGAGCCATTGTACTGGTTGTCCCCAGTATTTGGGCAGCCCCTCCCCAAGTTATCCACAGGACCAACCCCTGCACTTTACTCTGGTAGCCAGGGTCACTGCTACCCTACTCAGCACTTTCTCAAACCCTCTTTGCTGCAGGTGACCCCACACCTAAGGCCATTCTTTGTCTCCACCTCCTGCCTTTTCTGTGTCACCCACTCCAAATGTGCCCATTTGTTCACTTGTTCACAACNTCTCTTGCACTANCCATAGGCTCCACAAGGATGGAGGCTGTGTCTGTCTTGTTCCCTGCTGTGTCCCCAGGGCCTTGATGGAGTCTGGCTCAGTTAGTGACCAAAGAGCACATGTGAAGGGACTCAACAGTAAAGGGTTACATTAATTACTGTTTGANTATTGCGCATGTCCACGTCATGGCTTACCCTTCCTCTCTAGCTAGGGCCAGCAGGGCTGCCCTTTTTAGTAGCCCAGGACCATCCAGGGTGGTTGTACTGGCCAGCTGCTTTTCCCTTTCTGTTAGGCTTGGGTTGCTGACTTGGGTCTGGGGTCTAATGACATGTTTTCTGCTGTCCCTATCCCTAGGCAGGCATTAGTATTCCTCTTATATAAAGACTGAAATGTCAGTAGCTGGCAGCCCCTTCTCAGGAAAGAGCTAGACTCTGGTTTGAGGGGAGCCAGGGATGGCCCATCGCCAGGAACCGCTCCAGTGCTCTCAGCAGGCAGAGACGGGTGAAGAGAAACAACTGTCCAAGCTGCCACCCAGTTGCCTATCCCCATCTCACAGAGCCATGTGGGGCAGAGAGGCAGGTAGGGCGAGTGCTGGTCTGTGTTCAACTCTCTGCGTGGCCTCCGCCAGCCCCTGCTCCTGGCATTTGAATATGGGGTAGTATTTGAACCCCACTCCCGTGGAGTACCGAGTCCTCATGCAGACTGCACCTGGCAGGTATTCTTAGACAGTCCCTAGTGTGAAGAATGAGGTTTTCTCTGCTTCCTTTTGTTACAGCAGCTGACTGTCCAGGTTGAGGCACCAGATGTGGAAAGCCTCTGGCCCCTGTGTGCCCACTACTTCCCCACTAAATGACTCAGATCTGGGGGGTGGAGGGCAATAGGGATTACCTCACACATTTTGGGTACCGCAAAGAGGCTAAGATCAGAGTTGAAGAAAAGGCATTAGCAGGGCCTTGGTAACACGTGGAAGAGGTGCACTGTTGGCCCCTACTGTCAGCAAAAGTTTTACCAGCTGCCACCAGCAATCAAGAAGGTGTCAGACCAAGGAGATGGGCTTGGACACTACTCCTGGCTTTTAAAAATATCATCCTTCCTTCATCTACCTCTTGTTCACTCTAACCCAATGTCATTCCTTAAAAAAAAAAAAGATTTTTATGTGTGTGTTTCTCTGCGTGCGTGTGTGTGTGTGTGTGTGCATGTGTGTGTGTGTGTGTGTGTATACATGCACAGAGGCTGGAAGACGACATCACTTCCACTGCAGCTGGAAACTCTGGTCCTCTGAAAGAGTAGCAAANACTCTTGACCCCTGAGCCATCTTCCCAGCCCCCACAATGTCATTCTTCTTCTTTGTCATTATTGTCCCCTTGTCCTCAGTCCTGGGCCTCCCTGATTCTGGTTGTTTATTTTTTAACCTCTTCTGTATCAAGATGCCTCTTCTTACAGCTTCCTGCTCACGATCCACCATTACTGGCCTCTTGTAATTTGCAATTCTGATGGTCTCAGGACTAAGAACATATCCCAAATTGTTTCCAAAATAAGGCTTAGAAGGCTATGAGCACAGCTTAGAGGAGCTTTCCTGTGAGGAGCTTTCCTCACACACAATAGGAGAAAATACCAGGCCATAGCAGGATCCCAGCAGTCTGGGATCCCCAAGTCAGACCATCAACCCTGGACAGTATTTCCATTTTAATTGTATTTCCGATGTATAAGATCTTGACTAAGAGGAGAGGGTCCTCTGACCCCAGACAGCCTGAGCAAGAATTCTGACACCTCTCCCCAAGACCAAACCTTACCAGCTCATTGGTCACTGTCTCTGACTCAACTGATGGACCTCATTGCCCAGGAAGAGCCCTCTCAGGCCTCATGTCAGGGATCCTCATTGTACTCACGTGCCTTTGTTTCCACTGTCCTTCCTCCTTGCAAAGTCTGTCCTGAGTTCTGTGGCCCCTTCTTCTCAAGTTACTGCCCTCCCTCTGTGTCCACTTGCACTTTGAATGTCTACTTCCTCTTCATGCACCTCTTGGGCTTGGGGCTCTTCTGCTACCCACTTCCCACATACCCAGCAGTGCAATGGATAGCACACTAGAAGGCGTGCCAATAGACCTTCACCTCCTATCTCTCATTTCCCAAGGGGAACAAGGGGGAAGGTGACAAGAAAAGCAGCTCTCTGTTACCTTCACCCCTCAGTCCCCTGGCAGAGACTGCTCAGTCATGTAAGGTTCTGGGCTTCAGCTTTTCCAGATGTGAAACTGAATCATGATAATAGGAAGAAAGGGAGGCAAACTATCCACGACTCCAGATGCCCCACAGAAGGCTTCATAAATGGAAGGCATAATTTTATTATCATTACAGAAAAATCAGTGGAAGAAAAACTACCAAACTGGTTTTTGTGTTATAATAATTGTTTATAAAGTCTCGTTAGGTATGTATTTCTCCCCCTCTCATATGCAGGCAACGTCCTGGGCAGGAAGCAGACACAAAAGAGCTGCAGCAGCAGCCCCGGAGCCAGCATCCTCTTCCTGACCCAGCACATGCCCCTCTGCAGGGACCGCACCACAGAGAAGCCAGCTCATGGCCCTCTGCAGGGACCACACCACAGAGAAGCCAGCTCATGGCCCTCTGCAGGGACCGCCAGCTCTACGAAGCCATGGCGCTGCCCTGTGAGGAGATGAGTGTGAGCTCTGTGTTTCTGGCTCCTGTTTGTCTGGTTACCCAGCCTCCCAAAAGAGGCTAGGGAGGAAAGAGAGTGGGCATATCCATATGCAGGTGGTCAGGGCCAGGACAGAGAGGACTACTTTGGGCCCAACAATACATCTGGGGATGGGGGTCTCCACAGGGAAGAACCAGAGCTGGGGATCTTTGGACCACCCAGGCCTTAGAACAGAGAAATGGGATGGCTCATGCCATTAACCCACCCCCAACCCCCACAAGGAGAATAAATAAATAAATACTGTATAACTGTGTAGCCCCCCAGCCTGGCCTGCTTCCCCACAAGGGGCTGGCACTATCAACCTCAGTGCCTCTGGCTGATACTCTCCCAGAAACAGGTTGGCNGCTCTATAGACGAGTAGGGGGCCTGCCCTACCCAGCAGATTGAGAAACCGGGGCTGGGAGAAAATAGAGAGTTTGGGTGGCTAGGGCACACAAGTGAATGGAGGCCTGGTCCAGTCTCCAGGGTGAGACAAGGTCCTGCCTGTCTCACTCTGCTCTGACACGTGGCTCACCACAAAGAGCCGTATGGGACCTGGAGGCATTAACCTCAGAGTTGTGTGACAACCCCTCTTCCACCTGCCTTGTTCTTGCTGGCACTTCCTGTATGTATGCAGGCACCAGGATGACTAAAGAAGGGACAGCAGGAACCCAAGTCCAGCTGGGGCCTGTGTCCGCTCCAGGATATATAATTATGTGAGGTATGGCAGGTTGTCTGGCCCAGTCAGAGTTGGAAGGGGTACTGTCGGAGGTAGTCGGCCATGCGCCGGGGCAGCGGTAGGCAGTCCACGTCAGCTACCAAACGGTTGATGACTAGGCGACACAGATGTTGTAAGCTGCGGGCACTGCTCCTGCGCACAAAGGGCTGCACCAGTTTTAGATGCACCGCCGTAGCCATGGGGAGAGGCAGGGCTGAGTCACCAGGTGCATCTTGCTTAGGCATAGGCAGGGCTGGGGTGGGAACAGGATCTGGGCTGTCACTCCGGGTGTCAGTAGCACAGGAGGCCACATAGTGCTGCACAAGGCTGACCACATCTGGGAAGGCCAGGATTCGAGGTCTGGACAAGCAGTTGGAGTCCAGCCGGAAGCTAGAATCAGCATACTCGATGCGTACATTGGTAGGACCACGGGTGGTTTTGACCGACAGTGTGAACAGGTAGCTGGGGTGGGTGCTATCTCGTACTAGGAATGTGCCCTCTGGCATCTTCTGTAGGTGTTGCCGGGCCTCACTGGCTGTAATGGAACCCCAATACCATCCTAGACAAGTAGAGAAGAGGCCAAGGGACTTATCAGAATGGAAATTACCTAAGGGCATCAACCCAGGNTTAAGTCAAGATGGAGAGTCCCTTCACAGTTCCCTGGAGAGGGATGTATCTCTACCATCAGACTTAGGGGCAGGACCATGCTTCCCAAATCAGATTCAAAATCCAAAGAGCTTAGTTCCATCACAGACTTCCCAGGACAAGGTCTGTCTCTCCTGAGACTCACCAGATTCCCGAAGGTAGGAGAAAGTCTTGGCTATGCACAGCAGGTCCTCCTCGGGGTCCAGCACCTTTGGTTCGCTCTCTGACTGGACAGGGGTCTCCTCTGCCACCTCCTCTGGGAATGCCCCAGTGGGCAAGGGCTGCATGGCTGGCTCAGGCAGCTCCAGAGACTGGGCCCACAGAGGCCGCTGCCGAGTTTGCTCCACAGCCAGCAAAGGACAAGATCTAAAGTGGGCAGATAGGCAACAGAGGTCTCACATGTTCTTCATTTTTAGAAAAGTCCTTTGATTGCTTTCCCCAATATACCAATTTAAAAAAACAAAAACAAAAAACAGGGTCTCACTATGTAGCCTTGGCTGGCCTGGAACTTGTTATATAGACCAGGCTGGCTTCACACTCACAGAGATCCACCTACTTCTCTCTCCCAAATGCTGGGATTAAAAGTGTAAGCCACCACACCCAGCTCATATATACAGCTCTTTCTTTCTTGTTTTTTGGAGTNCTGAGAATCGACCCCAGAGGCTCACACATGCTAAGCAAATGTTCTACCACTGAACTATATATACCCATACCCCCAGTTTCATAAGACCCATTCTCAAAAGATTCTTTTCTACCCTCCTGCATTTACTATATACAAATTAANCTATATATACCCATACCCCCAGTTTCATAAGACCCATTCTCAAAAGATTCTTTTCTACCCTCCTGCATTTACTATATACAAATTAAACCTCATCTTGTATCACCAAAATCACAGGCCATTCCCCATGAGCACTTTCAGCATTCTTACCACAAGAATGGGGAACCTGTCAATGCAAAAGCTATCTCCCAGTTGTGCTCTGACTCAGGTAGCCTGTCAAATGCCACTGTGTCTGGTAGAGTGACAGGATGAACTCGGGTGGGATCCTCAGGGAAAACTCAAGATTACACGAGAAAGCCTAAGGTTACATGGTAGCTTCCTGTTAAGGGAGGTATCTGTTGGAGGTACCTCAGTCCACACTGGCTAGGACTTCAAGACTTAAACAAGCTCCTACCCAGACTGGCTGGATTCCCATCCTGGGCTCTGCTCCTCCCAGCTGAGGGGGGACAGTGGCCTCTAAAGGCATTGGTGACTCTCATCTCTCATAAATATGAGCTCCCACCACAGGACAGAATTCTCAACCCACATTCCAGACTCCACCCTGTNGAGTCAGCCCTGCTATGTTGTACGTTTTTGTGACAGTTTGCTCCTCTCTGGGTGGCAGTGTTCCTTCCTTCCAGGTGAGGGCCTACTTGCCCTAAGGAGTTTGGCAATATCAGAGAGCTGNGGTTAGGGGAACCGAGATGGCTGAAATCCTAGGGGAAGCCCACCCAGGTGGTGGCCCAGGGGCTCTGTGTCCTGAGGAAGGAATTGTTGGCTCTCTCTCATTTTTAATAAAATATGTCTCCAGGCCTCAGGTCTCTGTCTAGGCCCCTGTTGGATCTTAGGACCTCAAGATAATGAAACCCTAGGCTCTGCCCACACTTGCTGGGGAAGGCAACCCTGTATCAGGTATTGCTTGTAAACAACAAGGATTGGTTAGGAGCTGGTAGCAGTCAGCAGNGACAGAAAGCCAGACCTCACAGTGTAAGTGGTGTTTAGAAGGTCATGGTCCTATGGCCACTCATGAGAAGGGGTGGCTGGCTCTTCCTGCCAAGTGATTTTCCACACTTAATCAATCTGACTGAGCTGTGAGAGCTCTGGAATCCCACTTAGTGAGTAGAATTTTGAGGTGACCTGCCTGCTGAGGCTCATAGCCTGATCCAGGTACCTTCTGAGAGTATGTGGGCAGCTAGTCAGCCATTCCACAGCCTCTGTGGTAAGCATGACCAGACAGCTTAGTGAGGCCTCTTGCACAGGTCCCACATGTGTGTGTAGTAGGCACCTCTGGGGCTGGTATGGTGTCTAGAGGTAGAATGGCTATGTTAATCCCCGAAGGCTGCTGGGGAGAGACTATNTATCTAGGCAGGGGTGTGTCTAACACTGTGTCATTGTGGTGGGGGTGAGGGCTGGTGTGTTCCAAGAACCTGTGTGTGCACGTCTTGGAATCTAGCCATTAAGTCCTGCCTGAGGATACACGCCAGTGAGATGAACCAAGCCCAGGGAGGTGGGATACACGCACATCTGTTAAANATCTTGTGTCCCTAATACCCAACACTGGCCCTGAGGTTCCCAGGGGCCTTCAGTTAAGGCAAAGTCAAAGAGGCTGTGGGGAGCCAGAATGGAGGAGGGGGCCACCCAAGAAAGAAGGCAGTGTGTNGGTCTGCCGAGGAGTCCAAAATTCAAAGAATGAAGGAACATGGTAGGAATGACCAGGGAATAGTCTTCCCATCACCTCCATGTCCTCTTCCTGAGACCCAGGACTGCTTAGAGCAAGGGCACTTCAGCCTGGCCCCACCTTCCACTCTCCCTCACTTGGCACCATACCCATGTCAGTTATAACAACTGCTACCGGACCACCCAGCTCTCCCTGGATTTGTAATACCTCCGTACATATATTTCCTCTCTTCTTAGCATTTCCTGAATTCCTGACTGATCAATGACTTAAGGGGACACTGAAACTAAGTGAACATGTGTGACAAGACCACTCAGCGGAGGCCAAGACTTTGTCTTATCAAAGCCCCAGTCCAACTACAGTCCTATACTCCATGTCTTCAGGGAACCTTGGAGAAAGCAGGCTAAAGTTTTTGTCATACTGAGACTTCAATCTGGGCTAAAAAGAGGTGTGGGGATGCTCCTAAGGGTGCTGGTTATCAGGTGCCAGTCTTGGGAGAGTCAGAGACCTCGGGCTTCCCAAGAAGAGCCTAAGCGCTGACCTGGGACGAGAAATGGACACCTGAACAGAGAGAGGTCTAGGGGCTGGTCTGCGACAGGCAGGAAGCCGGAAGGCTAGGTAAGCTCTGGGCTCAAAAAGGTCTAGACTGGTGAGCTCCATCCTGGGGGACTTCTTACAGTTGTCCCCAGTGAGATCTCAGGAATGGGGGCTCCTCCCACCGCTCACCAGCGCCGTTTCTCTGTCCATACTAAATGTGTGTGTGTATGGTGGTGGTGGGGAGTATCCTAGACGCACCACTCAAGGTCCTNTCGCATTCCATCACCTCCAGCCGGTCAAGCCCTCCCAAATCCCGCAACTAGCTGGAGGCCTATGATCTCCCGTGCTTCCCGCATGGAGCATGGGCAGGGAGAGAGCTGCGCTTACCCCTGTACGCAAAGGACCATGTCCCAGAGGCAACGGCGGCTCGAGAGTCGGGGCTCGGCGGGACAGAAGCAGAAGGGAGCCAGTGGGTGTCGAGGGCGCGAAGGTCAAGGTCCCGGGGCGCACGGGCGGGCGGCAAGCAGGGACTGAAAGTGTGGAGCTAGCAGCCTGGAAGGACGAGGGGGCCGGGCCGGGAGGGCGGGGCGGGGCCAGGCGCCTCCTAATCTTTTGTCCGCTGCGTCCCAGCCCTTCCCGGAAGCCGCATCTTCCTAGAACCGCAGGCTTTGCTGCGGCGGGGAGGGGAACAAGAGCGCTGGCGTCTGGGGCTTTGGACTGCGAAAGGAAGCACCTTTGACAGATTTCCAAGAACTTTCCAGGAAAACTGGGCGGGAGCTCCTCGAGTTGACCAGTCTCAGCGCTGGAGGTGGAGCCGAGCAGCTGGACGGGCCAATTGAAGTGCATGAATCCTGGACTGACGTGACCGAGTGAGGCGGGACCTAGAGACTGGTACGGAGAAGACTAAGTTAAGAAGGAAGAAGTGTGCGACTCCGGTAACTCGAGGCCAGATTGTCTTCCTTTCCTCTGCTTCTTTGGGGATGGGTGCGCTTATCTCCCCGTAGAACTACAGTGAGAGGGCAGGGTCTGGGCCGGTTCTCCTAGCTAGCCTCTCTTATCGGACGTTGTANTAGGGCTCCCTATTGGATCTCGCTTACAGCAGGACGCTGTGTGTGGAGTTGCCAGGAGGTAGGTGGTATGGTGTGAGATCTGGAGAGAGACTTAGGGAGAGGCGTGGGGTACATAAGGGGGCCGAGGAAATGAGCAGGTCTACTGTGGTCACCACAGTTAAAAGGATTCAAGCTACATCTAATCTTTTGTATCAAATGAGTCCATCCCATCTGTGCCTGATCTCTGAGTGGACCGCCGGTCATGGAAATTACCCACACTTCCGGGAGGTAAACAGAGACAATCAGCTCCCAGATAGCTCAGTCTATGGCTTGGTGAGGTACAACCAAATGCTGTGAGAAAACTGAGTTCAAACAAAAGGAGATAGTTTGGGGATAAGATCATAGAGGTAGGGGGACAGAACACTGCTCTCCTGTAAAACAGAGAACTTGCTATGTTTTATTCCCAGTAACTCACTAGGGAGAATTAAAAAAGGATCCAGACTGGCCTGGAACTCAGTATGTAGACCTGTAGACCAGGCTATCCCCAAACTTCCGAGTACAGGCTTCCAGTGTGGGATTATAGGCTAAGCCACTGTGTCCAGTTTACCAGAGAGCATATTGAAGGACTATAGGGTCTATTGAGAACATCCTCCAAAACCTTGGTCCAGGAAATGGGGAGATGGGATCTGGAGAGCCAGTAGCATCCATTACTTCCACACCTATCACTGTCCAGTATGTGTGTCTCTTCCCTCGACACATGTCACTCCACCCAGGTTCCTCAGAAAGGGTGGCTACAAGATCTTTGGCAGGGATGACAGGTTTCTGGCAGTGTACGGGATCTTGAATAATAGCATCTGGGCTTTCCCCAGCCCAGATAAGGCTCTGGGTGCCCCACCCAAGATAGAGAGCTGAAGATAAAACTCTGTGAAAGGGAAAGAGTACCGAATGAAGANCAGAATGACTCCAAGAGACCCAATTCTCTGTAGCTGCCCTGAAGGGGAAGTTAAGCTTCAGTGTAACCCGATCAGGGTTCCCAGAAGAGTAAGAAGCCAGTTTCTTGGAATATGGGTGGGGTAGAGCTGGAGTATCTAGAGAGGGTGGGATTCCTATATGGCTGCTAACTCTTCTGTAGGAACTGTCTATTGCCACGTTGCTATGAAGATAAGGGGATTTCACAGGTGTCATGCAACTGAGCTGTAATTTTCTTTTCTAAAGTGTGTGTGTGTGTTCATGTNTTTGCAGGTGCTATGGCACTCGTGTGGAGTCAGAGGATAACCATGTGAATCCCAGGGTTCAGCTAAGGTTGTCAGGCTTGGTGGCAAGCACCTTGATCTGCTGACCTATTTCACTGGCCTCCAGAGCTGTGATTTTGAACTTGGACCTTCTGATGCCACATTTCAAGTACTCTGCCCCCAGACTATGTCCCTTCCAGTTTACCATGACTACTGAACACTTGCCATGTGCTAGACACTCAGCAAATTTCAGTTTTATTTAGCAGTCACAACTACCACAGATAATGCCNTTTTTTATGTGAAGAAACTAAGACACAGATTAGTGTGCCTTAGGTCTTATAGCTAGCAAGTAGTGGGTTGCAACCAAAGCCCTACATCCTAACATATACTTTGCCTCTGGGTCAAGGAAAGCTGAAAACTCCTGGACATCCTTCTCTGTCCTTACTCTAGTCTCTATCAGAGCATCTGGGTATCCCATTGAAAACATCTCTACAGAGGTCAGAGATAAGGACACTGCAAACCAGTGTCCCCAAGCAGTTTGGCTCTCCAATAGTCTTTTGTGGATTTAACAGTGTTAGCATCTCACCTGTGTGCTGGGAACTGTGGTGTGCCCCTGTTCTGCCCTAACTACCCACCTACTTGATTCATTCAAGCTTTGTGAATANCTCTGACCATTTCCTTATTACTTCTCCAATCCATGACTGCTCCGGTTGAATGCACCCGCGCCTCGACTGCTGGGCCCACGCTGCCACCTAGTGGTGCTCCTTCTTAAGACCTCACTAGCCAAATCCCGAGATTCCTAGTGTATTCCGTCCCAGGCACTGTGTGCTGTCCTGTTGCTGCAGGACACTTTTGCCTTCCCCCTCCCAGAAAAATCACAAGATGGATCACAAGAATACACAGCAATATTCCCTCAATATCTGGTTTCTATCCTTTCACCGTGAGTAGGTTCCCTTTCATCAAAAGGCAATGGTGGCGGGNAGCAGGGGCTGCCCTCCACCAGGCACTTACTGGATGGTCTGTTTGGTCACTCTAAGTTACTTCAAAGGCCTCAGTCTCTGTTCCCCTGAGCACAACTATTCCAAAGGGCTAAGTGACAGAGTCTGCTGCCATGAACCCAGCTTGCCCAGGCCCAGCATCCTATGTTTCGAATCTTTCCAGCAGTGTGAAAGGGCACATGATTCCAGGTGGTTGCTACAGCGTAAGCATTGAGAAGAAGCTACACATTCTGATTTTCCTGGGTTAAATGAACAGCTGGAAACCCTCTGTTTATGATTGATATGGGAAATACATGTGTTTATATAATCATAGGCATTTATATTTAAATGTGTGTGCGTGTGTGCGCANGTGCGTGCACACATGGGTAAGCATGCCACACTATGAAGGTAGAGGTTAGAAGGCAACTTTGTGAAGTCTATTCTCTCCTTCTATCTTTGCATAGATCCTAGGGATTGAACCTAGGTCTCTGGGCTTATGTAGGAAGTGCACACCTACNCACTGAACCATCTCACCAGCTCAGGAAGGGCATCCTTTATGGGACTACTTACATTTTATACCTCATTGTAGTTTGAACTATTGCAGCAAGCAAGTTTGACTTCTGTGAATCTAAATTTTAACAAAATGCAGTGTAGGATGGCTCACATTTGTAATTCTAACACTTCAGAGGTTGAGGCAGGAAGGTAAGGAGTTGAAGTTGTCTACTCAGTGAGTTTGAGGTCAGCTTGGGCTACACAAGACCCTGTCTCAAAAAATAAATGAAATGCCCAGGGATGTGTTCATATGGTGTTGTCTTTGATTCCCANCATTACTTAAAGGGAAACTTACACAATGTCGGGAGCCTTCGATGTCCTCAAATTCCTTGAGGCAGGGACCAAGGTGGCACCAACCTTGACTTTCAGATGGAGCAGCACATCTACAAAAGGAGAAGTGATGGGATCTATGTCATCAATCTGAAGAGGACAGGGAGAAGCTGTTGCTTCCAGCTCAGGTTATTGTTGCTGTTGAGAACCCTGCTGATGTCAGTGTCTCTCCTCTGGGAACACCGGCCAGTGAGCCCTGNTGAAGTTTGCTGCCGCCACTGGAGCACTCCAATTGCTGCCCCTTCATGCCTGGCACCTTCGCTAACCAGATCTAAGTGGCCTTCAGGAAGCTGTGGCTTCTAGTCGTGACTGATCCCAAGGCTGACCACCAGCCCTTCAGAGACCTCTTGTGTCAACCTGCCCACCATTGCACTGTGTAACACAGACTCCTCTGTGCTACGTGGACATTGCCATCCCATGCAATAACAAGGGAGCTCACTCACTGGGTCTGATGTGGANGCTGGCCCCGGAAGTACTCTGCATGCNTGGTACTATCTCCTGTGAGCATCCGTGGGAGGTTATGCCTGATCTTTACTTCTACAGACACCAGAGGAGACTGAGGAGGAGGATGTGACCAAGGAGGAATTTCAGGGTGAATGGATGGCACGGTTGTTACCCAGAGGGGGCAGACTGGTCTGCAGGTGTGTAGGTGACCTCTATACCCATCCAGCAGTTCCCTGCTGAAGGCTGGAGTGCCCAGCCAGCTACTGAGGACTGGTCTAATACTCCCACAGTACAGGCCACTGAGTGGTTGGAGTCACCACTGAGTAGTCCTGAACTCCTCTGCAGACACCTGAGCAAAGGGGAAAAAGGTAGACAGAAAATAAAGTTCCTAAAAGCCAAACAAACAAACAAACAAACAAATAAAATAACCAAGCAAACTTAAAAACACAATTATAGAAATTTTAGAGTACTTAAAATCTAGCCCCGTTTTGTTTTGGTTTGGTTTTTCGAGACAAGGTTTCTCTGTGTAGCCCTGGCTGTCCTGGAACTTGCTCTATAGACCAGGCTAGCCTCAAACTCAGATTCCACCTGCCTCTGCCTCCTATGTGATGGGATTAAAGGTATGTGCCTCCACCGTCCAGCCTAACCCTGTTTAAAAATACTAATTTTATTTTTAATTATGTGTATGTGTTTGTGTGTNGATGTACATGAGTGTGGATGCCCAAGGAGGCAGAGGTACAGGACCCCCTGGAACCAAAGTTACAGGTGGTTGTTACCCACCTGGGTATGGGGAATGTAACTTGGGTCCTCTAAAAGAACAAATGTGCTCTTAACAGCTGAACCCCATTTTTGTTTTAAGAAAGACATTTTTTACAGGGCACATACTTCGATGCCCAGCCCCAGCCTCTACCCTTAGTTGCCCATCTTTCTGTTCCTTGTGGAACCCTGCTCACGGAGAATGAGACCTTGCTGAGCCTTGGGTTCACTAGCTTCAAACTGGTTGTCTACAGAAAGCAGTGCCTGCCCCAGCCTCCTAGCAGCAAAAACTTCCAGAATGTATGGCTTCCTTCAAGCTCTTAGATCTGNGGTCTGATTATTAGGTGGGACTATGACCCCACCTGATCCTAGGTGAAGCTAGACAAATGTGTGTGGGTGTGTGCCTGCATGGATATATGTATCTGTGCATATGTATGTCATACACATTTAGGTATGTGAATATCTGTGTGTGTCTCTTGTGTGCACTGTGTGTGTATCAGGCTTTTTCTTTTAGGCCACCAACCAGCTCCCAAATCATGACATAGAGACTTATTCTTAGTTTTGAATGCTCGGTCTAGCTTAGGCACGTTTCTGGGTAGCTCTTAAATTAACCTGTCTATCTACTCTTTGCCTTGGGGCTTATTACCTTTCTTACTTCTGTATATCTTACTTTCACTGTTTTTCTATGTCTGGCTGGCTGGTGTCTCCCTTGTTCTTCCCTTCTCCTCCTCCTCCTCCACCTCCTCCTCCTCCTTCTCTTCCTTCTCCTCCTCCTCCTCCTTCTTCTTCCTCCTCCTTCTCCTCCTTCTCCTTCTTCTTCCTCCTCTTCCTCCTCCTCCGCCTTCTTCTTCTTCTTCTTCCTGTCCACCAGCCCTACCTATCCTTTTCTCTGCCTAGTATTGGTCATTCAGCTCTTTATTAGCCCAATCAGGTGCCTTAGGCAGGCAAGGTGAAACAAATGCAACATATCTTTACATAATTAGACACACATCCTTACATCATTAAACAAANGCAGCATGAACAAATGTAACACGCCTTTACACAGTTAAAGTAATATTCTGCAGCATAAACCAATATAACACATCTTTGCCTAGTTAAAATAATATTCCACAGCACTGTGAGTGCATGTGTAAGAGTATACTTGCACACGTGAATGAGTAGCACAAAGAAGGAAGAAGCATCATGAGAGGAGGTCATTATTTAAAAGAGCCCAACTTTGAGGTTGTGCTTTGGGATTGAAATCCATGGGGGGGGGGCTCTTTTGCTAGTTGCTGACTTCAAGCAGATCACTTGCCCTCTCCGGGCTTGTTTCTCTTGTGTGTCCTCAATGTGTGTCTAAAGGGTTGGTCATGTCTCCCTTTCCCCTGTCTCAGTGAGACCATGGTGTTCAGGTAGAGCATTTCCTGGTCTGCAGGAAGTGTTCTTATGAACAGCGGAGGCTCTTATGTAGGGACCTCTGCTTCATAGATTGTTGCTAGCTTAAAGGTTACCTGGAGAAGACAGAGTCGCTGGAGGAGACAGGCTGAGCTGTCTGCACACAGAGAGTACCCACAAATAGTTGCAGTATCCTTCACAAAGTAGTTATCAGCAACGGGGTGCAGTTGTATAGATAAAAGGACAACAAGTTCCTGCTAGCTAGGAACTAATTCTCTGACAATTGTGGACATGCAGCCCATNTATCTTTGTATGTGTTGTGGTGGGAGGTTTTAGAGGAGGTCTTCAAGGTCACCAATTGGTAGGCCAGGAGATTTATACACCTTGGAGATAGACGCCTTTGGGTGGAACAAAGATCCAGGTGGCTGCAGTTCTGAATATAGCCTGTAGATGGCAGCAGAGACCAGTTCAGAGGGCCTGCCTGCGTGGCCACCCACTTTCTAAAAGTCTCAAGGAATCGTTTGGTTTGAGTACCTCAGCTTGTGGGTTGTGGATATGGTTGCAAGATTTGCCACAAGAGACACAGTCTCGCTCTCTGTGGCTCTCGCTGAGTTTTTTTTTTCTCCATGGGCGCCTCTGATCCTTCTGTAAAATAAGAGACTTCTGGGAAAACTGGCTCAAGATATCTGTGATAGGCTAAGATGGACTAAGAATGAAATTGATGTCTAAACGCAGAAAAGGAAATTTCAAAGCTAACAGAGAGTGTGTCTCTGGGGTATGAGAAAGAGAGTTTAATGTTAAGTTAATCTCTATTTATCTATTTGGTTTATTGAGACAGGGTTTCTCTGTGTAATAGCCCTAGTTGTCCTGGAACTTGCTTTGTAAACCAGGCTGCCCTCNAACTCAGAGATCCGCCTTCCTCTGCCTTCCCAGTGCTAGGATCAAAGGCGTAGGCCACTACGCCCGGCTAATTTTATTTTATTTTTAAAACAGCCTCGCGATGTAGCCTAGGTTAACTTCGAACTCAAAATCTTCCTGCCTAAGCCTTCTTCGTGCAGGAAGGAATTACAGGTGCTCACCACCACGGCCAGGGACTCGAAATAGAACCCAAAGCCCAAACTATAATAAGGTGAAAAGTTGATGCACCTGACTAAATGGAAAACCAAGATTTCTGTTTCAAGAACGNCCCAGGTGTGTTCAACCTGCGGTGCGGGGCGCATGCGTTACAGGACAGCACGGATGTGGCCCAAACACATTTGTAGCTAACAAGTAAATCGCAAAGTCAAGAGGCTGGTCAGGAAATGCACAGAAAGAAAAGATGACTAGTGCTAGAGAGGTACCCTAAACCACCGGGGACTGAAAAATGGCGAATCAAACAACATACAGTTCCCAGGGCAGGTTGGCAAAAATTAAGTTGGATTCTAGAGCGCTTAGCCACCTGGAAAGTTGGGAGTCTAGCAAGCCCCCCCGGCAGCATGCAAAAAGAACACCGCACTCAAGAGCCCTTAGAGAAAAAAAAAAATGTTTTGCTCTGTCACTTTTCTAGGTCGCGGATAAAATCCGAGACTAGTAAAGCAGTTGGAGGAGTTTCTACCGGTGTTCCAAGGTGCCGGGAAAGTTTCAGCCACTTCTGGAGGCCACGCCCCCATTTTGTCTGGGCTCCGGGCGGAGCCTGCCAGGGGCTGTGCCCTGGCCAGCCCAGCCCGGACCCGCCTGGCCCTTTAAGGCTGACCTAGCGGGGCCCCAAGTCCGGATGACGTGCCGGGAAGGGGGGTGGAGGGTCAC
Organism: Neotoma lepida; assembly: GCA_001675575.1. Lineage (NCBI taxonomy): Eukaryota > Metazoa > Chordata > Mammalia > Rodentia > Cricetidae > Neotoma > Neotoma lepida. Next base: position 253,333 of record LZPO01027435.1, on the reverse strand, counting down.
GTGGGCCGCGGGCGGCTAGACTTGGGCCCAGGGCGCCCCTCGGCTACGGGCTGCTGGGATCACAGTTCCTTGCCTCTCTCGCCTGCTGCATGGCTTCCGTCTAGTGCATTGCCACCAAGTGCGCCTTCGCCAGGTACGCTTTCCCTGGGCCCCTGTGTGGCCAGCTCTCAAGATCTGGCGGCTACACAGCGCCAGACTCCTTCCTCACTCGACACGTGCCCCGACTAAGGGATCACCTCCCCCCTGCTGCACGTAGGTACTCTCAGGCAGTTTCCAGCTTGTCTTGGGCCAGCAGCCCAGTCAGTCTAGTTCTGGAGAAACCAAGGCTGGGGTGTGTCCAAAAAGTCTNTGTGGGGAGTGACTCTCTCCCTTTCCCTCAGGTGCCTCCAGACGCGTCAGGCTGGGGCTGCCTCCGAGCGCCCCGTGGGGGCCATGGATGGCGAGACAGAAGGGGAGAAGGGGAGTCTTGTGCCCCCGCCAGGTGCACTCGGTGGGCCCACCTTGGGCGGTGCTCAGGCCCTAGGTGTGCGACGAGAGCCCAAGAAGTACGCGGTGACTGATGACTACCAGCTATCCAAGCAGGTGCTGGGCCTGGGTGTGAACGGCAAGGTGCTGGAGTGCTACCATCGGCGCACTGGGCAGAAGTGTGCCTTGAAGGTTAGTGACCCATCTCTCTGAGGGCTGGGGTGATCTGGAGGGTCCTACAGCAGATACCTGTGGGTGTATGTCAGGGACCTCTATTAAGCATCTACACTTAGCATCATGTTTTATTTTTATACTCTTCCTCTAAGATCAGACTCATGGTCCTCCCAGCCTAACACATGGGGAAACAGAGGCTGAACCTACCCAAGCTCCGGGTGTGTCCCAAAGAGCAAGGGGAGGAGTCAGTGTGAGNAGGAGCTGTTGTACCCGGAAGGTGGGAGGGAGTGGATTACGCTCTGGTTCTGTGTTGGGCTACTCAGTTGGGCTCAGTAAGGCCCAACTGAGGCTCTTACTGCTTGGCTATGCCCCCACAAGTAGCTTCTATTATGGAGATGCGTCTAAGATTCCCTCTACCTGAGGCTGAGCCCCTAAAGCCCAGAGCGGCCTGCTTCCTCCTCACTTGCCTCTTTCCGCTTAGGCTGAGCTATGAGCCTCTTAGAGCTACTTAGNGGGGCAAAGGCATTGCCCATCACACCTTAGGGTGCTCTTTGACTACTGGGCTCTTGATGAATTGTTGGCCCCTTGTGGAAAGGGGCCAGCTCTGTTCCTAGGCTGACCCACCCCGGACAAATGATGGGCAGCCATCATACTCAAGGTTCCCTAGAAGCCGGGCACATTGATGGAGGTGGNCTGGGGNTGTGGCTTGGAGNAGCTGATCTCTGAATCTGGCTCCAAGTACCCAGTTCCTGCCTAAGAGCCCTTACGGTGTTCCCACCCTGATCCCATCCCATCCCTTCAGAATCTCCTGAATCCTGTGTCACTGGGAACCTGTCCCAATTGGAGGTAATGCCGATGGTGGAGAGTGACTCCTGGAAGTCAGTTTAGCAAAGGTCTGTTTTACAAGTTGGGAGCAGGAGCCAGAGTGCAGAGTCCTGTAGATGTGGCTGTAATCTCTACCTTGGTGTGTGCCAGCTCTGTGACCTTGGGCGATACCTTGGAGGATTGCAGTTAAGTCTTTGACTTGTTCAGGGAGAAAGAACAGGGGTTGGTGTGAACTTGAAATGAGATGAATGAACTTGTCTAGGCCTGGAATCAGCCTAGAGAGGTTTTAGGACACTCAAGGCACAGGATCTGCAGGAATCTGAGTAATACCTGGGCCCTGTTCTTTGTCTTTCTCTGGTGTATTAGGATGGATAGAGGAGGAGGTNGTCCCCCAAGAAGAACTCTGGAGGGGATCATGAAGGTGGCTGAAGGGTAGGGAAAGGACTGGCCTGGGGGCTGGGCCTTGGTATAGCTTCGTTACCCACTAACCCAACAGAACACTTGAGGTCCCAGGCAGGGGAGAAGGTGGCTTTCCTAATAGCAGGGAAATAAGAAGACGAGAAATGAGCCCTTATCTTCTCCCTTACCACTAGCTGTCCTTTTGTCTGAACTAGGAGGCAGCCTGGGAGAGGGTGAGTGGTTGAGGCCAGAGAACCTCTTCTCAGGTCCAAGACTTTGACCCTGAGAGGCAAGACAGAGTTCTGACCAGCCCCTCTGGGGTTCAGATGTTGTGAGCAAGGCAGGGATGGGGAGAGAGTTCNGAGTCTGTGGCCCAGGCAATTCCAGGTTTGAGCAGGGCTGGGCCTACATCTCCCCTAGAGATGGTGTATCTGACTGGAGACTGGAGGACTTGTGACTGCCACAGCTTCCACTCTAGCTCCACTATTTCAGGGCTTCAGTGTTCTCCCTGTCCTGGACTGGGAACCATGGCAGTTCTGAAGTACTTTTACCTCTGTACCCCTTAAGATTGTGGATGAGCATGGCTGGAACTACTTGCTCGAGGCCCCTAGGCTCTGGCCTACATTGACCCTCAAGGAGACAGAGTCACCCTAATTCTTTTTGATCTTGGCTCCTACGCTCAAGAAGGGGCCAGCACAACCTCTGGCTTGGTGACTGTGTACATATTGTTTTAGTGACTTGGCCTTGGGAGGGGGCAATGGCATCTTCTTACTCATAATTTCCGTCCTCTGCTCAGAAGAGCAAGGACATATTGGGGGCCTCAGCATAGTGGCAGACCTGGGCCCAGGGATCTCAACCAGCCCCTGAATGGGTCCTAACCCTCTCCCAGCTGCTCTAGCTCAGCCCAGGAGAAGATCATGGGCTCTGTGCCTTTGTGCCTTCCTAGAGCTGTACCTTAGNTTCTTAGACTGTCCTGTCCCGACCCTGTAGCCTGAACTTGGTCAGGGCATCCCTTTTTATGTCCATCTTAAGGCTTTGTTGCCTGAGAGGTCAGAAAGGACCTAGCAGGAAGCCTAAAGGCAGCAGGNACTCATGAAACAGGAAGACTGTGGTCACTGTCCCTGTAGCTACTACCATTCAGTGGGGCTCTAGAGGAGCAGGCCCTCCCCCTCTTCCCCTTTCTCTGCCTCTGACCACTGGCTTATTCTGGTTTGGCTTCATGCACAGCAAGGCCTCTTTCCTCAGGCCAACTTCAGTGCCTGGTAGAGCTTTCTGTGGCACCCCGATGCTATGTGCCACCCTTATGGCTATGTGGCACACTTATGCTATGCTGCTGGAACTAGAGGGTGGAGTGCCTCAGAGGGAGCACGGGGGCATGCAATCTTTGTCCTCCTCCTGCTGACATCTTATGCTCCTTCCCAGGCCTAACTGATTAAAAGCAGATGTGATCTGGGCATTTAGCACCTTCAAGTAAAAACNATAGAAGGCCCCAGGGAGACATGGGGAGTACATATGGGAGGAGAGGTAGGGTCCATTTTCCTGCTCCTGCTGCTAGATATAGGACTGGGGACCCTTCCCTTCTGATCCACACAGCCTGTNGGAATCTCCTTTGGGCTCCCAGTGCCTCTTCTTCTCTTCTTTGTTAAAGAGAATGGTATGGTAGGGTGGGGTATCTCCTGTAGAGTCTTCCAGGTAGGGTCTCTACAGTGAACATCCTCCTTCCAGGCTCAAGATCAGGAAGTGACTAGCTGCTTCATCCAGAACAGTTCTTTTTCCATTGGTGTTGATGGCTGAGGCCAGCTAGGCCGCTCTGGATGTGTGTGTGCTGTGTAGGACCACAGTGGTGTCCTGAAGCACAATGCCACAGGGGATATTTTTCCCCTGGTTGATTGGCAATAACACCCTTGAGACCAGGAAATCTTACTTGGTGTCACCAGGGTCTTGGTGTCATCAGAGTCTTGGTGTCACCTTGACTCTATATGACATACAAGGCTTTTGTAGTTCAGTGCTCTGGTCTTTGCTCCCTTAGCTGACTGACTTTCTTCTGTAATGGAGCCATTCCTACCTGTGGAGGCTCAGTCCCACTGACACCCCTTCCAAGAAGCTGTCCTGAATCTTTGATTTTTGGAGCAATGGAGTCTTCTTTGCCCTTAAAGCTATAAACCGAAGCTCCCTGTAGCACCTGGGCCCAGGGCCTAGCATGCAGTAGTGGCTCATAAATGCTTAGTGAAATAACCCAGCTCAAGGACCTGGACTTTTTCTAATCTCTCCTACGGTCTCTCAGCGGTTAACTACAGGAAAGTGCTGCTTCGCAGTCTAAAGGCCTGGAACTTCACAGAGGAATGCAGCTTCACTTTCCCAGATGGAGGCCACTGGGGAGGCCCGTGGAGGAAGGAAGTAGCCTTCGGTGAGGTCCTTTCTGCCACTCATCTGCCATTGGGCCACACTTGTGAACAGAGGGGCTTTCTCCACCGAGAACAGCGAGAAGGAGGAGGAAGAAACCTGAATGAGAGGTAGAGAGAGAGAAAGAGAGAGACCGAGAGAGACTGGCCCCAGTTTGCCCCACCCTGTTGCTCCACGGGCAGGGATGGCCTGTTGGGGCTGGTGTGGAAGAGCTGGATTGGAGGCTAGGTGGAGCTGCCACACAGGGCAGGCCTTTTCTCTATGCCAGCCACCACCCCCTTACCTGCGGTCTCCAGACCAGTCAGATGAGCCTCTGCCCCTTGTCACTTACTCAGCAGGTCAGAGGCACACGGATGGACCAGTGGCCCTGCACAACAGAGTCCCTGGAAAAGAAAGGGTTTCACTGGCCCAAGATCCTTACCAGGTGACCCCTCACTTAGGAGGAAAAAAATATCTAAGAAACCTGGAGATTTCTGAACTGCCAGGGGCTATCAGTTTGGTTAAGCAGGTTTCAGAAGAGCATTAAATCTACACAGCAAAAGTGGGGTTTAGATCCAAGCTTGAGTGTTCTGAGATTATTATACCAGGGATTCCCAAAATTTCCCCACTTTGCTAGAGAAAGTTTTACATGACTGTGGGTTTGTAGCTATATAAAATAGGTATACANACCATACATTTACTGACAATAAATCATCAAATTATTTTTTAATTATCTTAAATAATTAATTAAATAATTCCTTGTTATAGGTACAATGTGACTATTTATTAAAAATGAAAGCAAAATTCCATATTAATGAGATGAATGCACTTGTTTATTTGTTTACTTATTTTGGTTTTTCNAGACAGGGTTTCTCTGTGTCGAAACAGGCTCAGCTTTGGAGCCTGTCTTGGAACTCACTCTGTAGACCAGGCTGGCCTTGATCTCACAGAGATCTGCCTGCCTCTGCCTCTGGAGTGTTGGGATTACTTTTATTTTTGACATAAAGATATCTTGGCTGAATATTTGACACCACAGGACTTAGAGTGTTTTTCAGAATTGATCAATATTTTGATTTTATAATCGTTAATGCTTTTTGGCATAAAAATTATAAAATAAAGCTGGGTGTAGTAGCACACGCCTTTAATCCTAGCACTTAGGAGGCAGAGGCAGGTGAGTCTCTGTGAGTTCCAGGCCAGCCAGGGCTACACTGTGAGATCCTGTCTCTAACAAAGAAGAGTGGGCTGGATAGATGGTTGAACAGTCAAGAACACTTGTTTTTGCAGAAGAATAGGGGTTCAGTTCCCAGCACCCACATAGTAGCTCACAACTGTCTGTAACTCCAGTTCTAGGCTTCCTCTGGCCTCTACAGACATCAGACACACATGAGGTACACATACATACATGCAAGCAAAACAGTCATACATATAAAATAAAAATAAATCTTTTAAGAAAATGACAGAAGTATGTTTAGGGCCTTTCCAGAAATAGTTGGAAATTCTGTCCTAATCTCAAGTCAAAATCCATTTTAGTGATTTTGTTTAATATAACCTAAGTCAGCTGCTCAAGCAGTAATTNTAAAAGTCAAATATTCTAACAATGTAATCTAAAGATATACTGGTGTAAAACCTGCTGAGGAATGATGGTGGGAAAATATTAAAGGTCTTGTTTTCGGTAATTAAACCATTGTGTTTCTGTGAGAGCAGACAATTTTGCAAACATGGTTTAAAAAAAGACACTGCCATAATATACAGTTGTGTTAACTCTCAGTTGAGGTGGCTCAGGCAGGCAGCTTGATGTCCTGATGGCATGGACAGTGCAAAGTATACGTGTGTTGAGAGTCGAGGCTGCAGAGAAGGCACATGACCTTGGATTCATTACGTGTTTGGGTTTTAAATTTTTGGTCCTTGTATATTCAGAAACCTTTTGCTGTTGCCAAATTTTGACAACTCCCACATTCAGTTAGGCAACCCCATATGGGGGTCTCGACCCACTGTTGAAGAAGCTGTACTTCGTACCAGGCCTGGTTGAAAATTGTGCTGCCAACCTTCTTTGAGATTCCTCTGTTAGTCTTCCAGGGTCCTCTCCCCCCTGCCCCCAGCCCATCTGGGAGCTAATGCCAGCATTCCTTTGTATCAGGCTTTCTTTTGTGCCATCAACCAGCTCCCAAATCATGACACAGAGACTTATTATTAATTGTGAATGCTTGGCCTTAGCTTATGTTTGTCCCAGTAGCTCTTATAACTTAACCTGTTTCTTGTCATCTATGTTTGCCTGGGGCTTTTTACCTTTCTTTCCTTCTGTATGTCCTACTCCATGTCTGGCTGGCAGCTGCCTGGCTGGCTCTAGGCGCCTCCCTCTCTTTCTCCCTNGTTCTCTCCTCTTTCACTTCTGGAGCCTAGATCCCTCCTTCTACTTATTCTCTCTGCCCACCAGCCCCACCTATCCCTCTACTGCCTAGCTATTGGCTGTTCAGCTTTTTATTAGACCAATCAGGTGCCTTTGGCAGGTGAAACAAATGTAATACACCTTTACATAGTTAAAATAATATTCTACAACATTCCTTGGTATTGTAAATTTAATTTTTTGACATTTATTCATTTGTGTGTATATTCATGCACTTGAGTGTATTCATGCTATGGCCTGCATGTGGAGGTCAGAGGTCAGGAGAACTGCAGGAGCCAGTTCTCTTCTTCTATCTTGTGGGGTTGGGATTGAAGTCAAGCTGTCAGCTTGGTGGCAATAGTCTTTACCTGCTAAGCCATCTTGCCAGCCCTGGTTCTGTAGATTTTTTTTATTAGATTTATTTTATTTAAAAAATTATGTATATATATGTATATCTGTATGTGGGTATGTGCATGTGAATGCAGGTGCCAGCCGAGACCAGAAGAGGGTGTCAGATTCCCTGGGGCTGAAGTTACAGGCAGTTGTGAGCTACCTGACATGGGTGCTGGAAAGTAAACTCTGGTCCTCTGGAAAAGCTGTAAGCTTTCTCACTGAGCCATCTCTCCAGCCCCTGGTTCTGTAGATTCTAACATGCCCATGAACAGCTAGCTGACAGTTTTCTAGAGAAGTCTATCTGGCAGGCCTGTCTCTATACAACATGCATTGTTTTAATGAATTCTCATCATTCTCCTTTTATGGATGAGANCATTGAGGTTCAGAGAGGTCATAGACTTGCCCAAGGCACACCCCTATCTCGTGCAAGTTCTTGAAGACAAGGGAAAGTCTTCAAGACCTGACCTCTATAAGGATGCTAGCATTGCCCTCTATAATTTTATCAGGATCTTGCAGTCCAGCTTAGCCCTGTGTGATACTGCTGGTGTTGTTTACTTTTACCCAGTTCACTCACTGGGTGGAAGTTTATATCTGTGAATTCTCAGGTGTGATTCCATGAGGTCAGTATACGAAGATTATGATGGATGTGGGACTCCTCGGGCTGTATAGCTTGTCTCAGGCCTCATGAAACCAAGCCCAGTATTGCCAGAGCCCAGCGTACCACAGGAAGTTTGGCTGCTGAGTGTGCAAGAGCTATCTGGACTGGGGTACAGCAGGAGGGGGGGAACTTCCCAGAAGGTGTTGCCCTCTTTAATCCAGANACCTGGTCTGAGAAGAATAGTCTGGTGTGGGTGACGATATGTTTGGTTTAGATCCTTAGTACCTGTGGTGGGGTACCACTTCCTCACTTGCAGATCAGGTCCTGGCAGGATGTGGCTGGTTTCAGTGGGGTCAATGTTACAGGCTTGGGAAACAGTNGAGGGACTGAAGAGCTTTAGGGAGGAGGGTAACTGGGAAAGCACCATTGTTGGGAGTGCAGTAGAGATGCCTAGGTCANTTGGGCTATTGTTCAGGGTCTGGTCTCCATGACAACAGATGTCTCTATCTCTCTTGAGCTTCAAATTTGGGATAGTAGTTTTCCTCTTTGCATTATCATGGAAACTGGAAAACTCTGGCTTTGTTGCTCTTCCGCCTCCCGTGGTCCCAACCTTGTGGCTGGCAGCAGATGTCCAACTGTGGCAGCCATTATGCAAGAGCTGAGGACAGTAGTCATCTCTGTGTGAAGTAATTTCAAGCACATAACAGTGCTTTTCCAGTATACAGAGCACTTCCTGGAGGGCTGGCTGTACTCTTCCGGACAGGGAGACCAGGGCTCCTTGTAGCAGCCTTTTTCTTTTGGGCCACCAACCAACTCCCAAATAATGACACAGAGACTTATTAGTTATGAATGCTTGGCCTTGGCTTAGGCTCGTTTCTTGCTAGCTCTTATAACTTAACCTGTATCTCTTCATCTATGTTTTGCCTCAGGGCTTTTTACTTTTCTTTCCTTCTGTGTATCTTACTTTCACTGCTTCTTATGTCTGGCTGTCGGCTGCCTGGCTTCTGGGCCTGGATGTGTGTCTTTCTCCCCATTCTCTTCTCGTTTTTCTCTCTCCTTTTGNTTAGATTTCTCCTCCTGCTTATTGTCTCTGCCTGCCAACCCTGCCTNTCCCTCTTCTGCCTAGCTATTGGCTGTTCAGCTTTTTATTAGACCATTCAGGTGCTTTGGGCAGGCAAGGTAAAACAGCAACANATCTTTACATAATTAAACAAATGTAGCATAAACAAATATAACACATCTTTACATCGGTAACAAAGGCAGTAGAAACAACTGTAACATACCTTTAGACAGCTAAAGTAATATTCCCTAGCATAAACAAATGTAACACATCTTTACATAGTTAAATATTCCACAACAGCTCCTAGGAGCACCCTGTTATCACAGAACACTGGGCTCTGCTGCTCTTGTTCTATTGGAGCTCTGGTGTGGCCCTAAATGAGATGTATAAGGNGCAGAGAAAATAGGAGCTCCAAGCTTAAAATTCTTTCCTGCTCTTCCTAAGTAACCTTGGACTAAAGGCAGTTTGGGAATCATGTCATACTCTCTTTGTGGTTGAACCTGGATTTGTGTATATATCAGGGAGCAGGATTCAGTCTTGGTGGCTTGTAACCATCTTTGCATTCATGAGGAGACAGCACAAGCTAACACACACTCTCAGAGGGTGGAGGCCCTGCTTTGGATGGCTCAGGTACAGGTTTTGGAGGTACATTATTGGCTCTTATAAGGGCTGTTCTGATTTCCCTCTGCATCTGGAGGAAGCAGCCCTCATGGGGTGGGAAGAATGCCGTGGAGGAAGCCGGGGTTGCTGTGCTCCTCCCCACCCTCTTGCCCTTTTGGAACTAAGTGGATTAGATTGTGGGTTTCAATTGTGATTGAAACCCTGCTGTGTGGGAACTACAGAGGCTTGGCCCTGAGCAGGAATACAAGGCACCTGCTTTGGGAACCAGGACTCCCTGGAAACCCTTTCAGCGCAGGACCAACAGAAGTGCTGAGAATATTGATTTTGCTCTGAGTGCAGGTTTGGTGTTAATGTTGCCATTTTCTTTAGACTAGGCCTTTGTCTTTGCCGCTGAGAATATTGATTTTGCTCTGAGTGCAGGTTTGGTGTTAATGTTGCCATTTTCTTTAGACTAGGCCTTTGTCTTTGCCGCTTCTCAGCGATGGCAATGTTTCTTTACCTCTTTGTGCCTCCCATTTTTCCTTTCCCGCCCATTTCTCCTGCTGTGGTTCACCCCTCCTCTCTCAGGCCTTGCCACTGCTTGTTTCAAATGCTTCCAGCTGGGATGGGCCCTCTCTGCGGCAGCCCACAGGCTGAGGACAGACTGAGGGCAGGGCAGGGCAGGTGCTGGGGACTCATGCTAGTCAGCCTACCACTCCCCCATACTCAGGGGAGGGCTAGGGTGGGACAAGAGCAAAGAGCGCCTGGCTGTACCCATGCCACTCCCAATGTCCCCTCCTGCTGTCAGCTTTGACCAGGTGCTGGCAGAATAGTGGAGTCAGGCGCACTTGGGCTGAGCTGTAACTTGAGGCGTCCCTGTGGAGAGTGGGAAGCCAACTTTAGATGNGGTCTCTCCTTATTGGGTCTCTTTATGGCCCAATANTCCGAGACTATTGCTTGGACTACAGTGCGACTAGGTGCATTATGACTCCTAAGGTTACCTGGCCAAAGTCAGGAAAGGAAAGGACCAGGGTCTTAGTAGAGCCTCAAGGCTAGCAGAGGAGCCCGGGAGAGACTGGGAGGACTTAGATGTGAGGTGCAACCTGATTCTGTTTCTGTAGGGTGGGGCAGAATGTAGGCTGCCCCTGCACTCTCTGGGACGATCCCCAAGACTTTCTAGACTGTACTTAACTCCGTCACTCCAGTAATCTCAGAGGCTATTTCCAGAATCTAAGTGGCCAGGGCCTGATCAGCCACACCCATTACTCCATTCCTGAGGGATTCGGCCTTCACAGGGGACCCAGAACTTGTCCTACAGATTTTCTGAACATCAACAACCCTCTTTTCAGGATGTGGCAGGGGGCCTGGCAGGTGTCCTCCATGATCTCTGATAGGCAGCTAACCAGGAGGTGAAGGGTGGAGGAGAGGGCCCCACTTGCCAAGTGTCTTTACATGCTAAATGCAATCAGCAGAGTCTGAGAACTGGTCACCACCCCCCTGCCATGGCTGCAGCCACTGAGGTTCAAAAAGGCAGAGTAACTCACCCATGTTCACAGAGCAGNGTTGTGTCCATGCTGGGCTGGGTGCCAGGCTTGGCAGGCAACCAATTCCTGGCCCTCTGCCATCCTTCCCTGTGTGCCACAGTCAGCCCAATCTGTAAAATGAGGGGCTGGGTGCTTTCCTTGGCAAGGGGTCTCCCTTCTGACTGGGACACTTGGGTGGGCAGTGATCATGAACAGTGCCAGGGAAGTGGGTAGGAGGGAGTCCTACTCACTGTTAGGGCTGATCTTGCAAGTGGTTGAGCTGCAGGANGGAGACTAGCCAGAGGATGCCCCAGGGTGCCTGTCCCCTAGCCACTCAGTGAATGGTGCTGCCAGGGAAAGTATCAGCTGCATGATGCCACTAGCAGGGTCTAGTCAACTAGGGACAGGAAACTGGGGTTATGACTCAGGTTTGGGAACTCCTCTCCATTCTCCTCCATGGCTCAGTTAAATGTTTGAGTCAGGCTAACCCAGTGCCAGGGAACATTCTCAGAAAGCCCAAGAGAGCAGAAATGAGTCATTGTAGCCCATCACCTTCACAGAGGTGTCGCTTGGCAGTGCCAGGCCGTCTTCCTGGNCCCAAGAGGGCAAGATCTCTCCCCTTCTCCTGCTCATGTCCATGGCTCTATGGCATGGCTTTTAGACACAGGAAAATTCTTCTAGAAGCTGGCTAGGTATTGGGGACTTGGGCATACTTTGGATGGACAGTAACAGGAGTAGAGAGGGCCTGGGGTGGGGGTGGCCAAGGAAAACTGGAAGCCTGGACACATCACCAGTGCTTCTGGAGGAATCTGAGTGGAGCGATGTCTGCCTACACTCATACAGACCTGTATGGGGAGCTGAAGAGACGTGNATTAAGCTAAGGGAAGAGGGAAAGATGCTGAGTTGAGCTGATACAGGCTTCAGGAACTGCAGGGCCAGGGGATGGGATCAGAAGGTTCCCTGGGTCTCTTGCCATGCCTGTGATGGGATCTAGGCTATCTTCCCTGCACTCACCTCGTTTTTAAAATTTTTTATTTATTTATGTGTATGAGTGTTTTGTCTGTTTGTATATGTGTGCATCACATACATGCCTGGTGCCCTCAGAAGACCTGGGAGTCGAGTTACAGACAGTTGTGAGATGCTTGATGTGGGTGATGGGAATTGAACCCAGGTCCTCTGGAAAAGCAGCCAGTGCTTGCAAACACTGAGTCATCTCTCCAGGCTCCTCACCCCTACTTCTTTCCATGACAACCAGGGTAAGAAATACTATCTGCCATTCTTCTGGGAGTTACAGATGTACTGGGTCCCTTTTCTCTAGAACCGGCTGGAAGTTGAGTGCCTTAGCAGGGGTATCTGGGTATGGCTTCACCTGTCCTGGTCACCATGCTTAGACAGAGTAGCCATTGTCCCCTGTAACTCTGTGCCAGCTATGTGGATATCACTGCAGCACAGCTGACCAGTTGAGGTACATATTTGTGGCGAGGCTCAGATCCGATGGTGAAGACAGACTACCAAAGAGACATTATTTCTGAGATTAAAACAAAACATTGTATTTACTAAAGTCTCTGTTCATATAGTGAAAACATCCTCTTTTTTACACTATTGTGGAAGACATAGTACCAGCGTAATTTTTCACAAACTAGGTAGAGTTTTTTGAATAGTCTTAAAATTATATCTATATATTGGGTTTGTTTTTGTTTGGTTTTTCGAGATACAATTTCTCTATGTTGCCCTAGATGTCCTGAAANTTGCTCTGTAGACCAGGCTGGCCTCAAACTCAAAGATCCACCTGCCTCTGCCTCCCGAGTGCTGGGATTAAAGGTGTGTGCCATCACTGCCTAGCTTAAAATATATTTTTTTAATTGAAATAGAATTACATCACTTTCCCTTCTCTCTTTCTGTGTATGCACAAATACATATAAATACCACTTGTGGAGTCCATTTCTGTTGTTTGTGTGTATATGGTTTCAGGACTGACCACTCTACATTGGACAACCAATAAGGGTGTTCATTCCTGGGAGAGATTAATTCTTCCCTCAACAGACATTAATTGCCTGTAGTTCTAAGGGTGGGATCCTGTGACATTTCTCCCTGCTGATTATTTTTTAAGTTTCTGTGGAAACTAGACATCAAAATACCAAACAATCCAATTAAAAAATGGGCTACAGAGCTAAACAGAGAATTCTCAACAGAAGAATCTCAAATGGCNGAAAGACATTTAAGGAATTGCTCATCATCCTTAGTCGTCAGGGAAATGCAAATAAAAATGGCTCTGAGATACCACCTTACACCTATCAGAATGGCTAAGATCAAAAACACTGATAACAGTTTATGTTGGAGAGGATATGGAGCAAGGGGAACACTCCTCCACTGTTGGTGGGAGTGCAAATTTGTATAGCCACTTTGGAAATCAGTATGGCAGTTTCTCAGAAAATTGGGAATCAATCTTCCTCAAGACCCAGCATATACCCAAGGAATGCTGATTCATACCACAAAGATACATGCTCAACTAGGTCCATAGCAGCATTATTCGTAATAGCCAGAACCTGGAAACAACCTAGATGCCCCTCAACCGAAGAATGGATAAAAAAATGTGGCACATATACACAATGGAGTATTACTTAGCAGTTAAAAACAATGACATCATGAAATTTGCAGACAAATGGATGGAACTAGAGAATATCATCCTGAGTGAGGTAACCCAGACTCAGTAGGACAAACATGGTATGTACTCACTCATAAGTGGATACTAGATGTGAAGCAAAGGATAACCAGACTACAACCCACAGCTCCAGAGAAGCTAGCTAACAAGGAGGACCCTAAGAGGGACACATGGATGGATCGCCCTGGGAAGGGGAAATACAGGAGATCTCCACGAGTAAACTGGGGATGGAGGGGCAATGGAGGGTAGGGGATGGGGGATGAGAACATAAGGAAACTGGATGGTCGAGCTGGAACAGGGATGGAGTGGGAGAGCAATGAAAGAGAAACCATGATAGAGGGAGACATCATGGGGATAGGGAGAAACCAGGAGCTAGGGAAGTTCCCAGGAATCCACAAGGATGACCCCAGCTTAGACTACTAGCAATAGTGGAGAGGGTGCCTGAACTGGCTTACTTCAGTAATCAGATCGGTGAATAGCCTAACTGTCATCATAGACAGTAACTGATGGAAGCAGTTGCAGAGATCCACAGCAGGCTGCGCTCCAGGAGTCCAGTCGAAGAGAGGGAAGGGCATCAAGAGCAAGGGCATCAAGATCATGATGGGGAAACCTACAGAGACAACCAAACCAAACTAGTGTGAACTCATGAAATTTAGACCAGCACCTGTGGAGCCTCCACAGGACTGGACTAGGCCTTCTGCATAAGTGAGACAGTTGTGTAGCTTGATCTGATTAAGGGGCCCCCTGGCAGTAGGATCAGGATCTATCCCTGGTGCTTGAGCAGGATTTTTGGAGCCCAATGCCTATGGTGGGACACCTCCCACAGCAGGGGGAGGGGCTTGGACTTGCCTCTACAGAATGTACCAGGCTCTGTGGACTCCCCATCGGAGGCCCTACCTTCTTGTAGGAGGGGTTGAGGGGGTCAGTTATGGGGGAGGCTGGAGGGGCGGGAGGAGGGAAGAGGGAGAGCTGTGGTTGGTATGTAAAATGAATACAAAAATTTTCTTACGAAAAAAGTATATTTTATCATGAAATTATGAAAAAAAGTTTATTTTTTAACTTTTCATTTAATTTTATGTGTATGAGTGTTTTGTCTGCATGTATGTCTGTGCACCACCTGTGTACCTGGTGTCTACTGAGGTCCAAAAGAGGGCGTCATTACCTGGAACTGGATATAGACACTTGTGACCCACCATGTGGGTTCTGGAGTCAGACCCTGGTCCTCTGGAAAAGCAGCCAGTGCTCTTAACTGCTAAGGCATTTCTCCAGCCCCGATGTAGTTGATTTGACAGTAAAAAAAAAAAAAAATTGTTTTTCCTCTGAGAAGTTAGAGGTAGACAGCAGGCTGCCCTTTGAGCATGCACTTGCAGGACTCACAGTCCTACCTGCCCCTTTGAAGAACTGGGGCTATTTCCTGACCCGTTGGATTGCTCCTGGAGCCTGCACCTAGCAGCTGTCTTTGAGTTCTGGGAAACAGGGAGAAGAGCGTAAGTTTATCTCAGGGCAAGGCCTAGATGAGGCCAGAAATCTTCAAGCAAACTTGGAAAGCCATTTCCACCCATGAAACAGTAGTCCCTCAGTGCATTCAATGTGTGCTTGTCATTGTGTTCATCTGAACTCTGTGTGTGTTCTCAGTCTATCCTTGAGACTGTCTGGGGAATGAGTACTGTCATTGTTCCCACTTCTCAGATTGGGCCAGCAATTCCGAGGTATGGAATGACTTACCACTGGGTGAGCAGGGGCGGGGGTAGTGGTGGTGGTGGTGGTAAATTAGCCTCCAATGTTCAGGTATGTCCCACCTGAAACTGTGGCGAGAGCTGGTCTTGCCATGCATGACCTGAGGCACTGGGACTCTGGTTTACCCCAGCTAGCGCTCATGTGTCCACTCTCCTTGCCTATGAGACCAGTTTTGTTCTCTTTTTCTGCCAACATCTCTCTCCCATTGCCAGCCCTACCAGATCTGGCCCTTCTGCCCTTATTTCTAGGTTGACTGGAACTGGCAGGGAGCAGACAAACTGAGGCCATCAAAATTTAATAAATTGGAGGAGTCTGTGTTCTGAGACTTGCTGACATCAAAATGTGCCTTGGCTCTGCTGTCAGCTGGGCATCTTGGGGAGATTGGGGTTTGGTGCTGCAGCTGCTCCCCTCCTCCCAGAACTCTGGTGAGTAGTGGTGAAGGAGGTTCTAACCTGCCAGGGGTCCTAGCCTTGATCTGGAAGGGGATCAGTCATTTGGGACCTCTGTGCTCCTGGGTTCCCTTGCAGGGGTAGTCTTCTCCATTTTACCCGCTTTGCAAGGGTACAGTCCCTGAAAGAAGGGAGAAGAGCCGGAGCCAAGGCCAGTTTCCCAGAGCTGACCTCTTCATCACACAGTACAGTGACTTATGCATAGAGCCCCTAAATCCTTGAGGACAGAGTGTCTGTGACAGTATTCCCTGCCAAGTTTTGGGCCTGGTGCCGAGATAGGACCAGTAAATGTTTGTGGGATATGGGAATGGACAGGCCTTGCTAGGAAAGAGAGCAGAATCTGGGATCCCAGGGACTTCTCAGACTTGGAGATGGTCTGATGCAAATCACATGACCTAGGGAAGCCATGAAACCTCTGAGCCACAGTCTCCTCAGCTGAAAATGGTGGCTNACAGTGCAGCTGGTGAAGAGCAAGAGCTGATGGGTGTAACATGACTAGGACAGGGCATGGGATCTGCAAATGTCTGCCACTTTTGACACATCTACCAAGTCTGGTCTGGACTCAGGAGTATGGGGCCCAAGTCTAGGAAGGACTGGCTAGCCCTCTCCAGTTTCTTTTTCCTTGGTTGATGTTGTGGGAGTATTGCCCACTCAGCCTCACAGTTATGGAAAGAATGAACCCCCCCCTCCCCCCGTATGTGTATACTTAGAAGCCAACAGCTCTGGGTTCAAGTGTTGACTCATTATCTGACTGTGTGACTTTGGGTAGATGACTTAACCTCACAGAAGGACAGTTTCCCCATAGGTCAAGGGTGTTGCTAGTTCTTCTCTGGATTCAGTGAGCGAAGTGTGAGATGTGCCAGCACAAGCATGGACTTTGCACCAGGGAAGGAAAATTGCTTTGAAAGGGGGTGCTCACACTGACCTGAAGCTAGGCATCCAGCGTGGGCCTGGGCATTCAGGGGTCATTGGTATCATATGAGCTGACCTCTCTGAAACTTTGCATCTGAGGAGAAGAAGGTAAAAGACCAGGGTGCGACAGAGGACAAGCTGTGGTCGGAACTTAATGAAGTACAGCTTGATCTGGCGTGAGGCCAACTAATCCATAGCTGCAAAATTGGTTCCATTAGCTCTCTTAATGAGCTACAAAAGCTGGGAAAGTGAGTGTGAGAGACTAATGGCACATGTCTGAAGCTCTAATTTGGAACTGTGGCTAAGAAGTTAGATTTGACATCACTACCAGCTCCCTAAATAGCACTGGTACTCTTGAGGATACGGCCGCAGGAGTGTTGTTGAGGGGAGAGTGGAGTTGTGACGACTTTGGTTTTATGAGGTCTGTGCTTAAAGAAACTCTTGTCAAGTCAGTGAGGTGGCTTAGCAGGTAAAAGTGCTTGTCACCAAGCACTTTTTCATCCCCAGTGCCTACGTGGTGGAAGGAGAGAATTAACTCCAGCAAGGTGTCCTCTTCCATACGCCTACTATGGCACACACGATCCCGCAAGCACACACAATCCCGCAAGCACACACAGGCACACAAGATAAAAATAAATAAGTGTTAAAAATACTAAAAAGGAAGACACTCTTGTCTCTGTACCCCGAACCCACCTGGATGATGTTTGCACCCAGATCAGAGGCGGAGGCTGTGCCTCTCAGCAGGTAAAAATAGTCAGAAGGGCACACTGGCAGGTGGAGGCTAGGAGCAAGTGTGTTCACAATCCTCACAGAGTACAAGGCGGGAATGGTCTCAGACATAGGTTGGAACCAGATGTGGTGGTGCACACCTGTAATGTCAGCATTTGGGAGGCTGAAGTTGAGGATCATGAGTTTGAGGCTAGCCTGGACTTCATGAGATCCTATAAACAAACAAAAAGGCTGAAAAATGAATCCTACTATTCCAATAGTNTCTTTTATAACACTAGAGAAGTAGCCCCTGTGGGGGTCACAGTCCCCAGTCGTTGTAGAATTAGAAGCCATAGGGACCTTGGAGATGGCTGAGTTAATAACTCTTGTCAAGGAGGAAGTGTGGCAGGGCTTGTTTTGTTGTCTTTTATTTTTTAAAGTAACACACACGGTATTAGAGTCATTATGACATTTTCTAATTTATTTTCTCCCTTCCTTCCTTCCTTCCTTCCTTCCTTCCTTCCTTCCTTCCTTCCTTCCTTCCTTCCTTCCTTCCTTCCTTCCTTCCTTCCTTCCTTCCTTCCTTCCTNNCTNNCTCTCTNTCTNTCTTTCTCTCTTTCTCTTTCTCTCTTTCTTTCAGTGTTTGGTTTTTGGTTTTTCTGAGACACGGTTTTTCTGTTTAACAGCTTTGGCTGCCCTGGAACTCGCTTTGTAGACCAGACTGCCAGACTGGCTTTGAACTCAGAGATCCACCTGCCTCTGCCTCCTGAGTGCTGGGATTAAAGGTGTGCACCACTAGACCTGGCTCATTATGGCATTTCCTTTCTTTCTCTCTCTCTCTCTCTCTTTCTTTTCTTTCTTTCTTCCTTCCTTCCTTCCCTCCCTCCCTCCCTCCCCCCTCCCTCCCTTCCTTTTGGTATTTCAAGACAAAGTTTCTCTGTGTTCTAGAATTCACTCTGTAGACCAGGCTGGCCTTGAACTCAGAGATCCACCTGCTAGGATTAAAGGCGTGTGCTAACACCGATTGGCATCATTATGTCATGTTCAAACACAATTTGTTTTTGTTGCTCCTCTTTCTCCCTCTTTCCTTACATTCTTCTTTTCTGCCTTCTTCATCCAGCAGCCTCCTTTATGCTTCCACATCACATGTGTTCTGTTNCCCTCAGGGACCTCCTCTCCCCCAAAATACCTATGCCTTTCCCCCTCCCATGGTCCACTTTCTAGTTTTAGTGTTTTTGCTTATCCATGGCCTCCTCTGTGAGAATATGGGCTTCCTACAGGGAAAACAGTAGGAGTCGAAAGCTGTATTTTCCTATAACACTGTGTTTGACACTGGGCATGTGCAATCCTAGTTCATCAACGCTGGGAATGCAGTGCTTCGGCTTCCTGTCTGCCCTGGCCTGAGGCCAGGATGAAACCTCTTAGGTGAGTGAAAAGGTGTTGAGGGGATATACAAATCCTTGGCGCTTTTCTCCTCTCTGTCCTCTGGCAAAGAACAGAGCTGGAATCCCAAGAAAGTAAAGGGTCTGGTTATCTTGGTACTTGGTATGAGGTTCACTGTACTAAATTCAGTCTTTATGGGGGAATCCATATTTAATATGTCCATTTGTGTCTTCCTGTATCTTTTGCAAAACTACTACTGAAGTTGCTGCTAGAACGCTTTGCCTGTTGCCTCTCATGTAAGGATTGATACTAAATCGCTTTTGGAGTTTGGNCTCTTGTAAAAGCAGTAGTGCTTACCTGGTTTGTTTCTTTGCCAAGACTTCCAGGAAGCTCAGAATTAAAATTTGTCTTTGTTTATACTTAGAAACTTAAATGGGTTTCTGGTAATTTTGTCTTTGTTCTAGAGACAACCAGAGGCTTTTGTTTCACTTGGCTTCTCTTGTACTTTGGAATTTTATATAATGCCTGAAATCTTGTGGTCCATGGAGAAGGTCTGTGGAGATAATGGGGTTTGGAGTTTCTGGGGCTTCTCTGTGGGACCTCCTCACATCCTGTGTTATCTTCCCATGGAGCTGGGACCTCAGTGGTCTAAATGGAAGATGTCTAATAGAAGTTTCCAGGCTCTGTCTTGGGCAAGGCTGTCATAGGTTGAATTGTGACAGCAAGACCATCATTCTTTCTTGAGACCCTCCTTGTGGCCAGTTCTCTGCTAGTCACTGTGGAGAAATTGAAGCTGTTAGAAGAATGGGCAGATGGATGAATCCCATTCTCCATCATAGTTCAAAGTCAACATCATAGAGACTGGAGATGCACACATACCCAAATGCCCAATCCCCACCATACTCCATACTTTCTGTACACCATGAATAATACCCCTTACACATGCACTTTGTCATGCATGCACACACATATACCTCCATGTGCTTATACACCTGTTCTCACATTTACTTAGAATTTAGTTTCCTGAGTCTTGTGCAAGCTTTGCCTTTCCAACTTGTGGCCACCCCTTCCTCTCATCTCCCCTTAGATGCTCTCTCAAAACTCAGTTCTCTTCCTCTCCCATCCTCCACAGTGAGACTGGAGGCCCCAGGGCAATGACTTCATCTTCCTGAGCCTCTGTATCCTTCATCTGCAAATTGAGGCTAATGGTTCCCACCCTGNTTGCCTCACAGGGTGGCACCAAGCATTCCCAGGAGATAAAGGACAGCAGAGTGTTTTGTAAATTGCAAATTGTTTTCCAAACAAACAAATGCTACTGTTATGTTCTTAGTTCTGGAACTCAAGAATTAAGCCACTGTCACTACGCCCTGTATTTGGGTGGTAATGGGCAGAATTCAGAGGTGGGGGGGGCTAGCTTTCCTGAGGCCCAGTTCCACCTGGGGCTGCCAGAAGGGCACCAGCAAGTTACTGGCTTGCTAGGGTCTGGCCATCTGGCTGCCAGTTTTGAGTGCAGGAGAGAGAATTTGGCAAAGGAGAGTGAGGGGAGAAGGCAAGGTGGAAACCACTGCTTAAAAGGCTTAGGCTAGAGAAGTGTTCAAGGATATGCCACCTCAAATTCAATGCTTTGCTGAGCTTCAGTGGGGTCCAGACTTCAGCTATGGCCAGGAACCCTGACTCTTCAGAAGGAAGCCTTGTAGTGTGTGTGTACATGAACACAGATGTCCCTCTGTGTGCAGCTGTTTGTGTCATGGAGCTGCCCAGATGTCATTGCTAATCCTCAGCTTTGATGGACCCCTGAGGAGCCCAGGAGACATAGGAATGAAGCAAGGGTGGGGACATCTATTGGTTTGTCATAAGCTCCTTCCCTAATCTTTTTGTCCCTCCCACAACTGTGACTGGGCAAACTGTTGCCCATTCTGAGTAGAGATAAGTGAGCTCCAGAGTGTGGATATGGGGTCCCTCCATAGGTGGTGCTGTAGCAGTGGCTACAATAGGTACTTTGCAAGTAGGTCCTGTCTAAAGACTCCCTTTGTTACTAAGGCCTACAATTTTACACTGGGGAAACAGAGGTCCAGAGAGACAAGGGTATTGGCTTAAGGACATACTAAGAATAGAGTCTGGGCCTCCTGTTCCTGAGCCTGTGTTCATTCTCACGCTTGGGGTCACTGTTTAAGAAGGATCATGTAGAGTCATGGACCTGCATGAATGAAGTCAACTTGCCGTGGGGACTAGAGGAAGTTCTCATGGGACCCTGGAAGAGGAAGTAAAGTCTGGTTGACTGGGGAGAGTGGAGGAGGTATGTACAGAAAGTTTGGCCAGGATGTCACACCTGTCCTTTGTGGAGCCTGCCTCTTGTTCTTATCTTGTTCCTTGTAAGTGTTACCTCCTTTCATCCCTCCTTCATGGATGTAGTCACCTAATTTACAAGTAATATCANAGACAAAGCTGGGCTCTGTGCCAGGCCCTGTTCCCCAGGACTGGGAACCAGAGGTGACCAAGCAGACAGACCATGCTCTGTGGGCTCACAGTTTGATGAGGGAGGCAGCGGGATGTTGGCCTTGGGAGAGATTTTGAAAATGGTCATGTGATCTGGGACTAGTTATTTCCTCTCTTTGTGCTTCAGTTTCTTATCTAAAAAATAATGATAATGATGTACTCGCCTCCTAATATTTGTAACATGTTCTGAACAAAACCAGGCACATTGAAAGTACAGTGTCTGTGTATATTTATTTAAGGAGTGATCAAAGGAACATGCTAATTGTAGGCTGTGAGCATTGCGGCATGGGAGGTAAAACGGGCTATGACGTGGGAGCTTGCTGGGGAGCTGGGAATGTTTTCCGTCTCGATGGGGCTGTGGTTCCCAGGGTGTGTGGGATTGTCTAAACTCATTGAACCAGACCTGTGAGACCTGTACATTTTACTGACTATAAATTATACCCAATAAATAAACCAACAAACAGAAACTATATAGACAGAGGAGAAAAATAAAGGGTGAAAGGAGACTGTTGGAGTCCTGCTTAGGGAAGATGNTCAGGAGGGCTTCTGGAAGGAGGTGACATTAGGGAGAATCATGAAGGAGGAGGAGGAAGGAGAGAAGGAGGTTCTAGCTGTGGGGAAAGAAGATGAGGAAATTTAGCTTTTACAAGATTTGGAGGCTGACAATGTAGCTTAGTTAGTAGAGAACTTGATCCCCAACACTTCATAAACCAGATGTGGTGGCACATGCTTATAATCCCAACTCTCAAGAGGTAGAGGCAGGAGGATCAGGAGGTCAAGGTCATTCTTGGCTATATAGTGAGTTCAAAACCAGCCTGGGCTCTATGAGACCTTGTTTCAAGAAAGAGAGAGAGAGAGAGAGAGAGAGAGAAAGAAAGAAAATGAAATAAAAGCCTAGCAGTGGTGGCACATGCCTTTAACCCCAGCACTCAGGAGGCAGAGGCAGGTGGATCTCTGAATTCGATGTCACCCTGGTCTACAGAGTAAGTTCCAGGACAGCCAGGGCTACACAGAAAAACCCTGTCTCTCAAAAAACAAAAACCAGAAACAAAACCAAAAACAGATTTATGTGGTCAGAGAGATGGCTCAGTGAGTATAAATTACTTCCTGCACAANCATGGGTACCTGATTTGGGAATCCCCAGCACCCATATAAAAGGTGGGTATGGGAGAGCACGTCTGCTACCACAGTGCTAGGTGGGGCTGAGACAGCAGATCCTAGGGACTCACTGGACAGCCAATATAACTGAAATAGGGAATACCAAGTTCAGTGAGAGACCCTGTTTCAAAAAAAAAAAAAAAAGGGCACTGGCTGCTCTTCCAGAGGTCTTGAGTTCAATTCCCAGCACTCACATGGCGGCTCACATCTGTCTATGA
>LZPO01027435.1:156691-181845 GCA_001675575.1 Neotoma lepida | reverse complement strand
AGTGATACTTTGACTTCTTCCTTTCCAATGTGTATTCACTTGATCTCCTTTAGTTGTCTAGCTAGAACTTTAAGTATTATATTGAATAGATATGGAGAGAGTGGACAGCCTTGTCTTGTTTCTGATTTTAGTGGAATTGCTTTGAGTTTCTTTCCATTTAATTCAATTTCCTTATTTTATAAACTCTAAAAAGTAGGGATTTTGCTACAGTTACCTTCGTGTTCTTGAAAGATTGAGCTCAGTGCCAGGTATATAGAGGGCTTCATATATGTGCTTGTGAATTAAATTGAACGCTTTTGTTAGTGTGGCATTACGTTTGATTTTTGGTGACTTTGAGATGTTATTCCATATTTAATGGTTCATATTGAACTTAGAACCAACTAAACTCTAGAACTTAATTTCATTTGAACCAAAATCAAACTATGTATTCTGAGCTTATACATAATATCAAACAAAAGATGTTAAATTTTTTTTCAAGATTGGATTTCTCTGTGTAGCTCTGGCTGTCCTGTAACTCACTTTGTAGACTAGGCTGACCGCGAACTCAGAGATCTGTCTGCCTCTGCTTCCTGAGTGCTGACACTAAAGGCATGCACCACCACTGCCTGGCCCTAAATGTTCTTTTAAAATGTTTTATTTTTATTTTCATCACATTTAAGTTACCATACTTATCAGTACAACTTCTCAAATATTTTTGAAGGTTAAGTTTGTGATTTTACTCATCTTTTTTTTATCATTTATCTATACAATTAATAAGACTTTGTTATCCAAGTGGCTTGTCTTTTTGCTGATAGCTAATAAAAATATTAAAAAGACAATATTTAATTTTCAATAAACACTGGATGGAGTTACTTAGTATATAAAATTGTATTTTTGCTGTGTTATATTTTGAATGCAAATTATCTAAATGAATATTTCATGACAGTGCCAGCTATACCACCTTTGTGAATCTGATAGTGCTTGAGATTATGGCAGGTTTCAGATTATGATCTGTGGCCAGGTGTTTTAGTGAGGAAGAAAGATGTGGTTGAGAGGAGTGTGTGGACCTACTTTTAGTTATGGGGCATGTCAAAGAAATGTTAGTATTGAAAACAGGTTAGTCTCATTTTCATCTTCATATATAGGAGGAAATGTAGTGCTAAAATGTTCTTGACTTTTATTTCTGACTTTCTTTCCAAATTCCACATTGCTATTGTTTGGACTTGGAGTGTTCNTGTTCCCAAAGCCCATGTGTTAAAGATGGCCCCTAGCTTGGGCTATTGGGAAATGGTAGATGGAAGGCTGTAGTCAAAAGATTTCCTGTGTCCTGCCCGGCCCACTGTCAGGACAAATCTCTCTCACCTGCAGTCCCGCANCCGCTTATAAAATAATCACTCAGAGGCTTAATATTAATTACCAACTGTATGGCCTATGGCTAAGAATTCTTNCTAGCTAGCTCTTTCATCTTAAATTAACACATTTCTATTAATCTGTGTATTGCCACGTGGCTGTGGTGTTACTGGTCTGCTGACATGTTGCTCCTTGGGTGGCAGGCTGGCATCTCCTCTCCTCTGCCTTTCTTCTTCCTGTCTCTCTCTTGGATTTCCTGCCTGGCTATAACCTGACTTGCCATAGGCCAGAGCAGCTTCTTTATAAACCATTCATAGCAACACATATTCATAGNGTACAGAAAGATATCCCACAGCACAAGGCTTTCTGAGTAATCCTCTAGTTAATGGGGATGAGTCCTTGGAAAGACTAGTGAGGACCTAGCTGCTGCTTCCTTTTCTTGTTTCCTGGCTTTGAGGTAAATTTGCTGTGCTATGTGCTCATGCTTCCTGAGAGTCCTAGTTCCCTTTGCCCAGTCATAGACTAATGTTCCAAAATTGTGAGCTAAAGCAAACCTTTTCTGTGTAGAGGATAGTTTATCTCAGATATTTGTTGACTATGATATACTTACGTTCTTGATACACCCTTATTAAGNAAGATCATAATTTTCCACCTTTTTGCTTTGTCAGGTTTTATTACCAAGATTCTATCACTATGTTTTTCTGCTTAGGGAATGCCAGCTGAAAATATCATCTCTTTGATGCCTTTCCACAGCTCTGCCTGATGTAAAGAAGTACTGCTTCTGACATATCCCTTACTCCTTTATAATATGCTTAATTGCATTTCTTTGCCCCAGAAGACTTTTGGACAAGGAACTGTCTTCATGTTTGTATCATCAGAATCTAATACATACTCCATTGAGAGTCTGAACTAATAAAGAGTTTATTTATTTTTAGTTAATCTTGAGACTGTTTTAAAAGGCAGGCTGTGAATCTAATATATGNTTTTTAGGCATGTGACATGAATATATATTTGTGCTTGACNGTTTTCTTTCCTGAGGCTGTTAGGGATTTACTGCTTATGACTGAGTTCAAATGACTGATTTTGGGTGGGAGCCTGAGGATTCCAATAGCAATTCATCTCACCTTGAATTGCAGTTATCACAACAGTGAACAGTGATTCAGAAATCTTACATCAGGTAATTGTAATATAATTTGGCTTTTCTNCATTACCTTTTGTTCAGCATCTTTAGGGAATTCTGTGTTTTGGATGAGTGGCTTTTCCACCTTTAAAAGCATAACAAAGAGATTTTATCTATTTTGTTGAAGTTTCTCCAAAATGAAATGTATTAAAGTCTTCTCTATGGTGTGAATTCAGTATGTTGAATTCATTTGATGTTCATTTATCTGTATTTATTTTTTTGATTATATAATATACACATTCATTGTGGAAATATCAGAAGATATGGAAAAACACACACACAAATTTTTTTATGCAGATATTACTCTTGCTAACATATTGACATATCTTTAGTCTTTTTACTATATAGACATGTAAATAGGCATTTAAAATAACTTTAGGACTGTATTTTACACACACACACACACACACATGCACGCGCACGCGCGCGCACACACACACAGTTTGAAGTCAAAGGACAACTTGTGGAGTTAGTGAGTTAGTCTTTCCTCCCATCACGATCTCTTCCTTAGTCAATCTCTCCTTTGAGAAAGGGTTTGCTGAACCTGAAGTTCATCAGTTCAGGTAGGCTGACTAGTTAGTGAGTTTTAGGGTTCTGTCTATTTCTGTCTCCTGTCCCCCAAAGCTGGCATTACACATACCTCCATGNCCAGCTTTTTACATGTATTCTGAGCATCTAACTCAGGTCCTTGAATGGCAGGGACTTTACCAACTTAGTCATTCTCCTAGCCTTTAGTTTTCTTCTTGACTTATTTAGTTAGCCATTCCTCATTTAATATTATGTCATTTAATCTCCATGAGTTTGCGAATGTTCTGTTTCTCTTGCTGTTATTCTAGTTTTATTCCATTGTGGTCAGATAAATTACAAGAAATAGTTTTGATTTTTTCATTTGTTAAGATTTGCTTTGTGTCATTATAATCTGTTTTAGAGAAAGTTCTGTGGGATGATAGAAAGCTTATGAGATGAATGTGTATTCTGCAGTGTTTGGATGGAATGTTTTGTAAAGATGTCTGTTAGTTAGGTCTATTTGACCTACATCACTTAACTCAGATGTTTATTTTTTGAGGCTGACCTGTCTATTTGTTAGAATGACTTATTAACATCACCCATTATTAGTGTGTTGGGATTAATCTGTGACTTTACATCTAGTAGTGCTTGTTTTATGAAATTGGGTGCATCAGTATTCAGTGTGTATATGTTTAAAATTGTAATGTCCTCTTGATTGATCATTCCCTGAATCAGTATAAAGGGACTTCTGAAAAATGCCTAATTTTCTAGTTTTTTTCTTGAAAAAATGTAATTTTAATTTGAAATTATTTTAATTTAAATAAAATAATTTTAATTTGAAATCCATTTTGTCAGGTATTAGAATTGCTATACTTGCTTACTTTGTAGTGCTATTAGTTTAGAATTTTTTTTCATTGTTTTACCTCAAGATTGTGTTTGGCTTTGCCAGTGAGATATCTCTTGCAAACAACACTTAGATGGATCTCTGTTTGTTTGTTTATACATTTGTGTTTCCTGTTTAGACCAGGCTGGCCTTGAATTCAAGAGACCCACCTCCCCTTTCCCTCCCAAATGCTGGGTTTAAAGATGTGTACCCCCATGCCCAGTGGAACCTGTTTTTTAAATCCATTCTGTTAGTAAGTGCCTTTTGATTGAAGAATTAAGAATATTAACATTCAGGGTTTTTATTGAAAGGTATGCATTCATTACTGTCATTTTGTTATTTTAGTACTATTTACTGCTTTCCTTTTCTTTATTGGCTTATTTATGATTCTAGTGCATCCCCTCCACTCCTGTAGTCTCATGGATGTGTTTATCTTTCTCTTTTGTGTATAAGATTCCTTCAGGTATCTTCTGTAGTGTTAGCTTAGTTGTCATGAATTTCTTTAGTTTGTAATTATTATGGAAAAGTTTTGCCTTTCTCTTCCAGTGATAAAGAATAGCTTCACTGGATATAGTAATCTGGATTGACAGTAGTCAGTCGTTCAGAGGTTGAAATGTGTCATCCTATGCCCTCTTGGCTTTTAGGTTTCTGTTGAGAAATGTGCTGTTGCTTTGATGGTTTGCTTTTATATCTGAATTGGTGCTTTTCTTTTGCAGTTTTCATTCAGTAAACTTTGTTTTGGATATTTTGTTTTAATGGTTAATATTGCCATTTTGACACTATCCAGAATTACGTTGGAGACAAAATTCTGGGCTGTCTGTGAAGGAGTTTCTAGATTGGGTTAACTTGAGGTGGGAAGACACATCCCTATTTTTGTGTAGTGCCATTTCGTGGGCTGGGTTCTTGGACCAAATAAAAAGAGCAAAGTGAGGTGAGCACTGGCTTTGANGTATCTCTGCTTCCTGACTCAGATACAATGTGCTAGCTGCCTCATGATCATGACTTCCTTGAACTGATGGATTGTACTCTCAAACTAAACTAGAGTAGCTCTTCCTTAAGTTAGTGTTCTAGTTTTATTTCTGTTGTTATACTAAAATGCTCTGACAAATAGCAACTTAAGGTAGAAANGGTTTATTTTAGCTTACAAGTTTGGGTTACAGTCCATTATTTTAGAGAAGTCAAAGTGGCAGAAATTCACATCAAAGCTCTAGTCAAGAACAGAGAGAAATGACTGCATGTGTGCTGCCTGCTTGCTTATGCTTAGCTCAGTTTCTCCACTCTTAACACAGTTCAGGACCTCCTAGGTAAGGAGTGATGCCATCCATGGTGGGCTGGATCTTCCCACATTAAATTAACTAAGACAATCCACTAAAGACATACCCACAGCCAATCCAATGTAGACAGCCTCTCAGTGAGAATTTCTTACCAGGTAATTCTATGTTGTGTCAAGTTGACAAAGTTAGCCATAGTTGGTTTTCTGAGGTATTTTGTCACAGCAATTAGAAAACTGTTTTAGCAGCAATATGGCACAGGGAAATTATTTTCTAGTCTTATTTGGTGTTCTAAATGCCTCCTAGGTCTGAATGTCTTGTCTCTTTTCCTAAGTTTGGAAAGTTTTCTGCAAATGATTTTATTCAATATTTTTCTGTGTATTCTCCTTCAATGCCTATGATGCATTTGGCCTTTTAATAGTGTCCTAAGATCTTACACATTTGGTTCATACTTTGTTATTAATTTTAATATTTGCTGATGTTTGAATGTTCTAATTCTTCTTACTTGACTTCAAGTCCTGATACTCAATACTGTTTCCTACTTGATTCATGCTCTTGGAAGGCTTTCACTGAGTTTGTCTTTTTGAACTTTTTAAATATGTCAGTAAGATTTTTCTAGTATTTATATCTTTTTATTGAAATCCACTCTCATGTCTTGTATTTGTATAGAAGCTTTTAGGCTTCTATAATTATTAGTAAATTGTAAGTATTTTACTTTCTTTGGTTTCTCAAGGCAGGGTTTCTTTGTGTAGCTTTGGAGCCTTTCCTGGAACTCACTCTGTAGCCCAGGCTGCCCTTGAACTCACAGAGATCCACCTGCCTCTGCCTCCCAAGTTCTGGGATTAAAGGCGTGCGCCACCATCTGGCAAGTATTTTACTTTTTATTTATTTACTTTTGTGTGTATATGTTCGTGGGCATCCATTTGCTGTTGTGTGCATGTGGAAATCAGAAGACTGCTTAAGGGAGTTGGTTCTCCCTTTACACAATGAGCATTCCAGGGATCAAACTCAGATTGTCAGGCTTGATGACAAGCTGTTTCTACTGAGTTGTCTTATTTCATCTAGGAATTTTAAAAAAGCTTTGTTTTATTTTTAAAGTGTGTGTGTGTGTGTGTGTGTGTGTGTGTGTGTGTGTGTGTGTGTGTGTGTAATGCCCACAAATGCCAGAAGCATTGGATCCTACTGGAGCTAGAGTAATTGTGAATTGCCTGAAGTCAGGTGCTGGCAACCAAACTTGGGTCTACTGTAAGAGTAGTATATGCTCTTAATTACTGAATCATGTCTCCAGTCCCCAATTCCAGGACCTTTTTTTTTGTATTCTTCATGATTTCTTCAGTGACCTACGGGCTATNCAAGAGTATATTGTTTAATCTCCAAATATTTACTTACTTTCTGTAATTTCTCTTATTATTGGTTTCTAGTTTTCTTCAAATATCTGATTAAACATAAATTATTTTGAACATTTTCTATTTGTTAAGAAGTGCTTTAAAGGAGTGCAGAGATGGTTCTGTGGTTAAGATCACTTGTTGCTCTTACAGAGGACCTGGGTTTGGTTCCCAGCACCCACATGGTCATTCACAACCATCTATAACTCCAGTTCCAGAGGATGTTACCTTCTTCTGGTCTCTGCGCACTGCATATATGTAGTTCACATATAAACATGAGGACAAAACACTCAATACATAAAATAGATATAAATTTTTATTATTTATTTATTTATTAGCCAGGTGGTGCATGCCTGGTAAGATTAATTAACCTAGCACTCCAAAGGGAGAGGCTGGCAGATCTCTGTGAGTTAAAGGCCAGCTTTATGGGCTAGAAAGAAGTCTATTTTGAAGAAGATTCACAGGCTTTTAAGATGTGTATTCTATACACAGTGAGTGTTTTTACCAGTTACTTTTCTATTGCTGTACAGAGACACCATTGCCAAGACAGCTCTTATAAAAGAAAGCATTTAATTGGTGTCCTGCTTACAATTTCAGAGTGTTGTCGTTGATCATCACGTCAGGAAGCAGACAGGCATTGCACTAAAGGAGTATCTGAGAGCTCTACATCATGATCTGCAGGCAGCAGGCAGAGAGAGAGAGGGACACAGGAACTCTCTCAAACACACACTCACTCACTCACTCACTCACTCACTCACTCACTCACTCACTCACAATGGGCCTAGGATGGGCTTTTGAAACCACAAAGCTCACTCCCAGTGACACACCTTCTCCAACAAGGCCACACCTCTAATTCTTCCCAAACAGTTCTGTCAACCGGGGACCACACATGCAAACACANGAGCCTGTGGGGGCCATTCTCATTCAAACTGCCATGCCAGTGAAGAACAGATGATAACAGACAGTTGGATCTTGTTTTTAATGCAGTCACCCAATCTGCTTTGGTAAATTGAGGCCATTTACATTTAGGGTTATTATTGAGAGATGCTTACTAATTTTTATAATTGGTTGGCTTATTTTTCATTGTTTTCTTTCTCCCCTTAGTAGTGTTAGGAGTTTGCTGGTTGATTGTGTTGGACATAATGGATTCCTTCCTCTTTTTTCATCTTTGTTCATCTCTCATCAGGTTTATTCTTTTCCTCATGCTTGTGATTGAGACTGCTCTTACTTCTCTGTGCATAGTTTTCCTTTAAGAATCTTGTAGTGCTGACTTGTTAGTCATGAACTGCCTTAGTGCTGGTTGTTAGATGTACTTTATTTCTCTGTAGCATGAATCTTAATTGGTCTTAATAAAAACCCAGAGCCAGATATCAGGGTAAATGCTGAAAGATCAGAGAGACAAAGGAACAAGCCACAGCCATCTCACCAACTCCTCAGCTCAAAAGGATTGAGCTCCTTTCTCTTCCTGCCTTATATTCTTTTCTCTGCCCAGCCATATCACTTCCTGTCTCAACCTCCCTAGTGCTGGGATTAAAGGCATGTGCCTCCCAAGTACTGAGAGCAAAAGCATGAGATCCCAGGTGCTGGGATTAAAGGTGTGTGCTACCACTGCCTGGCCTCTATGGCTAACTAGTGGCTGGCTTTGCCCCCTGATCTTCAGGCAAGCTTTATTTGTTAGATCATACACAAAATATCGCCACTTTTCTCCATAAATTTTTTTAATATTGATTATTTTGGTTTTTTGAGACAGGGTTTCTCTGTGTAGCCCTAGTTGTCCTAGAACTTGCTCTGTAGATGAGGCTGGCCTTAAACTCAGAGATCTGCCTGCCTCTGTCTCTCCAGTGCTGGGATTAAAGGTATGNGCCACCACTGCCAGGTTTCTTCATCAGTTTTAAATGATAGCTTTGCTGGTTATAGTAATCTTGGATGGCAGTTACTTACTTTTAGGACTTGACATACATTGTTGCTTTTGTAACTTTAGCTTATCAATGAATGGTCTGATATTCTTATGTATTTGCCTTTGTGAGTTGGTGTTTTCCTTTATATATTTAATATTGTTTGTTTTCTGTTTCTGACATTTTGACTATAATATGTTGTGGAGAAGTTCTCTGATCATGTCTTTTTGGGGTTCTAATTCCCTCTTGCATTTGGGTGGCCATTCTTTNCTCTAGATTTGGGAATTTTTCTGCTCTAATTTTATTAAATAGATGTTTCATGCCTTTAGATTTCCCAAGAATGATGAAGTTCAAGAACAAAATTAAGTAAATTGTATTTAGGAGAATGAAAATTAAAGACAGTGTTTTTTGTTTTGTTTATATACAGCCAATAAGATAAAGTCAAAATGCTATTCACAGTATAATTGAAAGAAAAAAAATGAACACAGGGTATAAGAGGAAAAAAGAAAGTAAAATGGTAATGGAAAAAAGATTGCTCAATAATAAAAAATTCATAAGCAGAATTATAATAATATATTATGACAAGACTATTTGTAGTTTTTTAATCTCAATTTGCTTTCTCAAGTTTTCTTCCNTGTTGCTGACTTTTTCATGTATATTGTTGATTTTCTCCTTCATTTTGCTAACTCTCTTCTGTTGTTTTCTATGTGTTATATTGAATTTATAAGATTACTTATAACATCCTATTTGAGGTCATTTACCATTAAATTTTTTTAGATTATTTTATGTGTGTGCCTGTTTTACCTGCATGTATGTATGTGCACCACTTGTGTGCCTGGTGCCTGCAGAGATCAGAAGAGGGTGTCAGATCAATGTGTCATTCACTGTTTTCTCTGCATGTTTTCAGGTATCACTACCTTTGTAAATTATTTAAAATTCTTATTGTGGAAAAGTCTGGGTGTTTTTTCTTTCTTCTTATTCTTACCCAGAAGTCTGTATTTCTTTATGATTCAGATTTGGTAGGTCATAGTTTTTAGGAATATTTTCTTATTTCTTCTGAGTTATAAAATGTGTTGGTCTGTAAGTTTTCTAATAGTTTCTTATGGACCTTTTGCATTTCTGTGGTGCCAGTTATGATGTCTCATATGAAGTGTGTGCTTTTTCTTGGTCTATTTGTTTTCCTTTTCAAAAAGCCAAATGTTATTTTTATTTGAGTCTTTTCTATTTTCTAGTCTCTGTTTTATTTTTGCTCTTATCTTTATTTTCTTTTCTGCCGATTTTGGGTCTAATTTGTACTTGCTTTTCTAACATTTTAAGTTTTTTTATTTTAGATTTATTATTCTTACTATTTTCAATGTGTNTGAGTGTTTCACCTGCGTATATGTCTGTGNCCCACATGCGTACTTGGTGCCTGAGGAGGTGGTGAGCCTCCATGTGGGTGCTGGGAATTGAACCTGGATCCTTCATAACNACAAGTGCTCTTAACCACTGAACCAACTCTCCAGCCCTCAACTTTTAAAGTTTTTATCTTCATATAGGCATCTATTATAAATTTACCNCTTAAAATTATTTGCTTTATCCCATTTTTGTATATTGTGTTTCTGATTTTGTCTCAGGAAATTTGTAGCATGAATCCTAATTGGTCTTAATAATAAAAATCCAGAGCCAGATATCAGGATAAATGCTGAAAGATCAGAGAGACAAAGGAACAAGCCACAGCAACCTCTTACCATGCCAACTCCTCAGCCGAAAGGACTGAGCTTCTGTCCCCTCTGCCCTATATTTCTCTCTCTGCCCAGCCATATCACTTCCTGTCTCAACCTCCCTAGTCCTGGGATTAAAGGCATGTATGTCTCCCAAGTACTGAGAGCAAAGGCATGAGATCCCAAGTGCTGGGATTAAAGGTATGTGCCACCACTGCCTGACTTCTGTGGTTAGCTAGTGGCTACTCCACACTCTGATCTCCAGGCAAGCTTTATTTGTTAGAGCACAAACAAAATATCACCACAGAAATTAAATTTGTGTGTGTGTTTGTGTACCTGTGCTAAGGCCCACATGTGGAAAAAAGATGACAGTNTATGTGTGAGGGTTGGTTCTCTCTACCATATGGGTGCCAGGTATCCAACTCAAGTCATCAGGTTTGGTGGTAAGGGCGTTTATCTGCTAAGCAGTTGCACTGGTTCTCAAAAAACTTTCTGATTTTTCTTTTATTTATTCACTTAAAAATTTTGATTTACACTTATACCCATTGCTTGTTCAGAATATATCCTTTAATTTCCATGTGTTTGTGAATTCTCCAATTTTCTTTCTAGTTTCATACAACTGTAATTTAAAAAGGACAATGATTATAATTTTAGTCTTGAATTTATTAAGACATATTTTGTGTCCTAATATTAGAGGATGTCCTGAGTGCTTAAGAAGAATATTTATTTTTTGGTGGGGGGGTGGCCTCTTCTGTATTTGTCTGTATTTGGTCTCTTGAATTGTTGAAGTCCAGTTTTACTCTATTGATTTTATATTTGGATGGTATAGCCGTTGTTGAAAGTGGATGTTTAGGTCTCGTAATCTGACTGTATTGCCTTCTATTTAATTTCTCTTTAGATTTGTTAGTATTTGCTCTAAGTTTTAAGGTGTTGTTGGATGCATACATACTTGCTAATGTTACAGCTGCTTTTGGAATTAACCCTGTCTCATGCATTCTGTCTCTTGTGACAGATTTTAATTAAAATCTGTTTTACTAGATAGAAGTTTTGCTACCTCTGCTTTCTTTTGGTTTCCATTTGAATTGAATATCTTTTACCAACTTTTATATTNATCTTGGTTTGTAAAATACAAATATTTTAATTGAAAATGTTTTCAAAAATAATTTTTCGAGGTTATAATATCATTACATAATTTCCCCTTTCTCTTTCCTTCCAGTAAATCCTCCTATGTTACCATTCCTTTTCTTTCTCAAATTCATGGCCTCTTTTTCTTTGTTGTTGTTGGTGTGCGTGTGTGTTCTTAAACATAAAGATACAAACTGCTCAGTTACCTGTATACATATATGTTTTCAGGGTTGACCATTTGGTATTGGATAACCAAAATTGTGTCTCTTCCCTGGGGAAGACTATTTCTCCTGCTCAGTATTCCTTAGTTGCCTGTAGTCCTTTGTCTCAAGTTGAGGCCTTGTGAGATCTCCCCTTCCACATTAGCCTGTTTATTTGTTTTTGTCCTTGTTCAGGTTCATGTTTGTAGTTATGTTGGTGAGACCTCAAAGGTGTAGCTTCTCTGACATTTCTAAGAGACACAGTCTCACAGCAAACTGCCTGCACTCCTGTTTATTTTTATGCACTATAGATTTTTGCTTTGATAGTACCATTAGGCTTACTCAAGACATTTTGTATAAGTCTATTTACAACTGATAGCAATTGTCTNTGATAGTATGTAAAAATAATTCTACACTTAATAATATGGTATAGTTAATAGTAATTTGCTTTTGAAAATTGCTGAGCTTTTAAATGTTACACATAAGTATGTGAGTTAATACATAATTCAAAATAGCATTTTGTACATAATAGAGATGCACACTTTTTTTTTCTGTTAGGTTTTTCAAGATAGGGTTTCTCTCTGTAGCCCTGGCTGTCCTGGAAGTTGCTTTGTAGACCAGACTGGCATCAATCTTACAGAGATCCACTTGCCTCTGCCTCTTGAGTGCTGGTATTAAAGGCATGTGCCACCACTACCCAGCTGAGATGTACACCTTTTCAATTAGATATAAATTTAAAAAAATCCAACTCCTCCACAGATATCTTCTCTCTATATATATTTTATTTAATAATTTTTATCTTTTTTATATTGGACATTCATTAACAGAAACTGGAGATCTCAAGAGTTACTTTTAACTCTGTTGTCTTTTAACTTTTATACTAGAATGATACATTTTATTATTCTCAATTTGACCATATTCTCTCACCTTTAGAGTGAGTGTTTTTCACTTTGAAGATCTCCTTTCAATATTCCTTATGAGGTAAGTCCAGTGGTAATGAAATGTCTCAGCAGTTTTGTTTGGGAATAGAAACTTTTATCTCTTATATTTGCTGAGTAATCTGTTCATAGCAGTTTTTTCTTTTCTTTCATTAGTTTGAATGTATCATTCCACTGTCTCCTGCCTGGAAGGTTTTTGCTGAGAAATCCACTCGTGGTCTTATGGAAGAACTCTGAAATATGATAAATTGCTTTTGGTGCTTTCAAAATTTTGTGTTTGACATTTTAAAATTTGATTACAATGTGTCTTAGTTAAGAGCTGTTTACTTTTTAGTCAATCGTGTTTCATGGCTATGGGTGATCTTTGCTTGTTTATTACAGAGATCAAACCCAGGACCTTGAGCATCCAGGGAAAGCGCTCTGAACTCCAGCTCTGTCAGTGTAGGTCTTCATTTTTTTGAGATAAGATCTTACCGTGTACCCAAGGCTTGCTAGAGCTTGCTGTCTATCTCAACTTGACTTCAAACTTGCAATCCTCCTGTCTTTACCTTTCAAGTGCTAGAATTTTAGGAACAAACCATATCATACCCAGTTTTTATNCATTCTTTAAAAACCTCCCACCTCCGTTTCCCTCCTTTTGAAATTTCTGTAAAGATACATATTGGTTTACCCTTTTTTTTTTCATTAGATGAATGTACTGTTGAAGTTCTTGTGAAGTTTTTCAGCTTAGTCATTGTTTTTTTCAGGGATAAATTATTTTTCTTAGTGGTTTATATTTGTTGAATTTCTCAGCTTGTCCACTTAACTCTTTTCCTGATGTCATTTAGTTGTCTNTACCCTCGTAGCTTACTCGCTTCTTTAAGATGCTTTTTTTGTGGTCAGGCATGGTGGTGTCTTTATTTATTTATATTTTTAAGTCAAATCTTCAAGTTAATTTATTAAGATTTTCCCCCTTTTATTGAAAATAGCTTTTNTCCTCACATAATATATCCTGATTATGGTTTTCTTTCCCTCTANTCCTCTTAGTTTCTCCCCACCTTCCCTCCCATCTGGCTCCATCCCCTTTCTGTCTCTCTTTAGAAAACAAACAGGCTTCTAAGGGGCAATTCATATATAATATTATATGATATGATATTAAATGCTATGATAAAACAAAAATAACACATGGAAATAGGACAATGCAAGCAGAAGTAAAAGAGTCCCAAAAGGCACAAGAAACGGATAAAGACACAGAAACCCACTTGTATGCATATTCAGGAATCCCATAGAAACACTAAACTGGAAGTCATAATATATACTCAAAGGACCTGTAGGGTAAAAGGAGAGAAAAAGATAGAAATAATTCTTCCTGCTGGGTTACCTCATCCAGTCTTGATATGAGGGTTATGCTTAGTCTTATTGCATCTTGTTATGCTGTGTTTGGTTGATATCACTGGGAGGCCTGCCCTTTTCTGAAGAGAAACAGAGGAACAGTGCATATGGGGGAGAGGGGAGGTAGGTGGGGAGACTGGCAAGAGGAGAGGGAGGAGAGGCTGCATTTGGGGTGTATTGTATGAGAGATGAGTAAAGAAAAATAAAATAAAATAAAAATAAGATAAAATTTAAAAGAAAAAAAAAGCCCTGATACGACATTATGAGACAAGGAACCTCCAAAGATGCCCTTAAATTGGCTTTCTGTTGACCATCCACTGCTGGGCATGTAGCCCACCACAAGAGTAGTTTGTTTTCTCAGTAAGACTCCCTTGGAGAATTTGCAAATGATTATTAATTGGAGATAGCTTCTGGATTAGGGGTGGGGGCATGTGTCCACATTTTTCAGTTCTAGTGCAGACCTGTGGAGGCTATGTGCATGATGGCTCACAGAGACTTGTGAATTCACATGTGCGTGGGTCCTGTTGATTTAGAGGGCCTTATTTCTTTGGTGTCCTCCATCCCCTCTGGCTCTTACACTCTTTTCTGTCTCTTCTTCCGCAGGGTTCCCTGAACTCCCAGGGGAGGGATTTGATGGAGACATCCCATTTAGGGCTGAGTGTGTTCCAAGGTCTCTCATTCTCTGTATAATGTCCAGCTGTGTACGAGTCTCCGTATTTGTTCCCATCTGCTGTAGGAGGAAGGTGCCTATCCCAGCAGAGGCAGGTAGATTGCTATGAGTTTGAGGCCAGAGTGCCTGGTTTATATAGTGAAAGCCAGGGCTACATGGTGAGACCCTGTCTCACCCCCTCAAAAAATTTTTTTTGTTTCTTTGAGACAGGATATAACTCTGTAGCTTATGATAGTCTTAACTCTTAGTGTTTCACCTTCCTCATGCTGGAATTACAGGTATGAACTTGTAATGATTATTTTGGATCAGTAAGGCAGTTNGTAGGTCTCAATTTCTATTGAATTTCTTTTTTTTTCTTTTTTGATAAGGTTTTGCTGTGTTCCCCAGACTAACTTGAACTCAACTATCTTTCTGCCTCTGTTGTCAGACTTAAGATCACAGTTTGCCCCAANAAGCCAGATTCAGCCTCCTGTTTTCAGTATACCAATTAGAATAGCCCAATTGATGATGAGAAGAAAAGGAAGAGGGACAAAAACTCCAGTGACCCATCTCCTGGGTCCTGACATGGGATGTAGGTGTTAGGAGAGGGTCAGGGTTTTATGCATATCTGAGTAGTCCTGTCAAGGAGTGGTCCCACCCACTGACCCATCATTTTCTCTTCTGTAAGGTGGTGTGACAAGTTGTAAATCTCTTTCAGGGTCTTGGCTTCACAAGTGCTGGGGTTAAAGGAAAGTGTTACTATGCCCAGTGTGACTTCATTTCACTTCTGATAATTCCTTGCCTTGTCTCTGAAAGTATGAAACTACTTGGTAGTTTGTTCTCTCTGTCTCATGTTGATATAACAAAGTTTGTCAAGGTTGGTGTGATTTGATCCCACATTGGAGGAATAAGTGACAGATGTTAAGGAGTTAGTGCCAGTGAACCCTTTACAGACAGTTAAAAGCAAGTGTAGAAGAAAGGTTTCTTATGTCAGGCAAACCTGAAGTCCATTCTGTTTGTCCTGTGGATAATGCAGAAAAATATTGTTCAGTTTCTTTGTTAGAAGCAGTACTTCTGCAACATGTTAACAATCTAAAGCTTTACAAAACACAACTATCAAGTCAAGTACTTTTTCAGAATTAGCNTTCAGTAGTTATAAAGCTTTATGATAACACAACCAACAAGAATAAACCTGACCTTAAAATTAAGTACTTGTTTATAGATTTATCAATGTTCAATACCTTTTAATTATCAAAAGGCACTGCTTAGAGTTTCCAGTCTTAAGGCCTGTCTAATTGCCTTTGCTTAGAGTTTCCAGTCTTAAGACCTGTCTAATTGCCTTTGCTTAGAGTTTCCAGTCTTAAGGCCTGTCTAATTGCCTTTGCTGAGGAGAACAGTCGTGATATAATTAGGAATGCACAGACATAAATCCTGGGGAAGATCAGAAGTTATCATCTATGTAAAGTGTTTCCTTAAGTTTTGTATCACAGAAGGGGTATGTAATATACATGTGAAACAGCCAGTGACAATTAACATCATTGAGTTCAAGAGGGACATTGAGACTGATTGTTGGGGGTAAGGAATTTATTAGAAAAGTTATTAATTCTATGGTCAAACAGGTAGGTAACAATATGGCAGGGGCTTTGAGGAAAGTTTAGGTCCCAACAATAGAGACAGGCAGCATGGCAGAGGCTCTGAAGAAAGGAAATCAGNGGCCATGTGGCAGAAGTGGAGGTCTCTTCTTACATCTTTCTAAGAATGGGGATTGTTCCATTGCCTAAGCTTGTAGCCATGCTCCCTGACTCTCAGGCAAGAGGTAGGAAAGGGATGAGGAGCAAGACTTGTGGCCACTGACACCCACTTTGATGTAAACTCATGTCCCCAGGTGAGATACCCTGGTACCTGGAAATCTGTTAGCTAGAAATTCACAGTGTCTTAGTAAGGTGCCTGCTGATATCTGTGAGAGGGGAAGGGCTATTGCATGTATGTGTGATTGTGTATTATATATTGAGCATTATGTTCTTATACATAGAAGAATTACAAAGAACTTTTTTTATTACTCTTACAAAAATTTATGGAACAGTGTTAGTTATTACAGGCAGGTTGTGTACAAGTAGGTACAACAAGATTTTATTATTTTGCCAGGGCAAATATATATACATATGTATGTACATATGCACATATACATACACACACATATGGGTTTTAGATAGCATGATTGTGGAGATGACAGATTTTTTTTCCCCCAGATGCCTTTGTCTGTAAGACATTAAGAAGTCAANATTATACCATATGTAATGAACTTCAAAAAAGTTAAAAAGTTATTTTATGTATGTCCATATGTATGACATGTATGTCCATGCACCACATACATGAAGTGCCCTTGAAGACCAGAAGAGGTTACTGGATCCCCTGGCAATGGAGTTACAGATGGTTGTGAGCCACCATGTGGGTGTTGAGACTCATACCTGCGTCTTTTAGAAGAGCAACCAGTACTCTTAACCACTGAGCCATCTTTCTAGCCCTATAATGAAACCTTTTATATTAAATAGGTAGGATCTCCAAAGGCTCATCATTATCCATTTTAAGCAGGTTCCAGTTGGTTAGTATCTAAGAGAACTAAAGAAAAATATTAGCAAGTCCAGTGCAGCATGAAAAGATCCCATCATTTGTATCAATTATTCTTTTAAAAAGAGCTGAGTTATGTACAATTGCATGGATGGGAGAAATTTCCTTGTTAGCCTTCCATAATTCACAGTCTCCATGAGTTGTCTCTTGTTCTCAACCAGGGTACTGGCAAAGGGCTGCCTTGCATTTCTGTATGCCCAAGGGGGGGGGTAACTCAAGCTATTTAGCCTGACCCAGTGCCAAGGGAAAGCAGGGCTATGCTCTGGCCTGCTGTGCCCATTGCTCAGACCGGCTCTGGTTGCAGCTGCTGATATTGTCAGCCATACTTGGCTGCTGAGAAGGTACTGGGCTGAGCAACAGCAGTTACTTTGAAAACATTAACTTTATATGTCTTTGATTTTGTAAACTTTTAAAATAATATATAAAATTCAGATATGTAGCTAATANGCTTCTGAAAGTCATATAGATACATAGGGTATCATTTTAAGATAGTTGCTTATAAGCAGTTCTTTAAAGGACTTTAACACAAACAGATACTTAAGTGAATTTCAGTTTTGCTAAGGTAATTTCATAAGTAGCCCAAGTCTGAAACATAAAAAACGAAAAACAAACAAAAAAACCCCCAACAAAATCTTGTCTTTTAAGTTAAACATAAACTGTTATTAGCAGAACAGTACTCATACTTAAGTTTTAAAATGTCATAAGATGGCATGTAACTATTTAGGTGCACAGATTGNCTTATATTTTCTCAGGTTTCTAACAGACAATTTTAAAANAANCATCTGTATTTTCAGAGCCAAGAAACTGAACAGTCAACTTTCTCAACATCCTTAGGATTCTGAACTGTTGATAACATGGTTAGCGGATGGCTAGAAAAGAAAACTGAAATTTTAAATGTATTTTGGGCATCTGTTACTTACATTTTAAATCTTGAAACTTGAATTACGTCTAATTTTTNAACTCATGAGTATTTTTAAGACTTTTACAAATATCAAAATGTTAACAAAAAGTTACTATGGTTTTTTCCCGTAATAATAACCAGATGAAGTTCGTAATTGAGTGATATTTTTTAAGTAGTTTGGCAAAATGAAAACTTGCAAAATTGGTTGAATTGTCACCTTGTAATTTCTACTGAAATCTCCTAAATCATACCTACATTGAGATGATAATTCAAGATACACAAGTACAGCAATATTTCCAAACCAGATAACAGGTGAAACTATTACAATGTTGTTGATCTTTGGGGTAGAGTGATTGAAAACTAGATAGTATGAACCACAGAGACAGGCTTANAGAAATCGGATTTTGTAAGAAAGCTTTCTCTTTGCTTTTCCTATAAGAACTTCTTACCTAGCTATATAAACTTGAACTGGACAGTGCATTCAATTCTAGTCATTTGGACATTTCTATAAAATAGATTAGGCAAAAAGGAAGGAGGGATAGACTTCAGCTGTTTCTTAGAAGTATCCATGGTTCTGTTTAAATGGATAACAGATGAATTTAAGTTAAAACTGTAGATTTTTAAATTAAAAGACAAAGGTTAATGAAGATAATTGTTAATTTTAGAAGTGTTTTATCATTAAAAAATTAGTTTGGCTATTACGAATAATGCTGCTATGAACATAGTTGAGCATGTGTCCCTGTGGTATGATTGAGCATTCCTTGAGTATATGCCCAAGAGTGGTATAGCTGGGTCTTGAGGAAGATTGATTCCCAGTTTTCTAAGAAACCGCCATACTGATTTCCAAAGTGGCTGTACAAGGTTGCACTCCCACCAACAGTGGAGNACAGAATCATAACAGAAGGGAGAAGATATAGCATTGCAATTTCAAATATGTAAAATAGCAGTCAATACAATACCATTTTTTCCCAATAGGTTTCATATACCAAGAAAATGTAACTATTTGAACAAAGGGAAAAATGGAGGAACTGCTTAGGCAAAGATGAGGAGGGCTGCTGCTCTAATGAGCCATGTATCACAAGAATGGTGTTCTTTTATCAAAAAGCAAACAGGAAAAAAACAAGCTCTCAAATTGATGTTGAAACTGTTATATGCTGCTGATAGCAGTAAATATGCACATGTAAAACTAAAAGGTGAACAAAATCTCCAGTAGCATTTTCTTCATATTGTGTTTGTCAGTTACATAGTATATATAGTATATATAGACATAGTATAATATATCTATGTCTATATCGTAAGACCATTCTGTCTACAAATGTAAATACTGAGTTTAGTAGTCCAACAATCAGAGACCCTAAGTTCAGTATCTTTTGTGTGTGTGTGTGTGTGTGTGTGTGTGTGTGTGTGTGTGTGAACTACACTGGTTTTCTCTTTTTTCCCCCCATAGCTACCAACATGTTTAGCCTGTCTGCTCCGTTTCCCTTTTCTCTTGGACTCAAACCAAGAATCATACCTCTAGACCAGCGAGCCAGTTTCCCTTTTCTCAAACTCCAACATGGTCCTTGAGTTTTCCTTCTGAGTCCATTTCCAAATTCTCCCACCAACATGAATAAGAACCACCCATCATTGTCTTCTATTTTCTGGAAGAATAATTTGACTGGGCCAGGCTTTAGTCTTTCTCTTTTCCCAGCATGAGATTCTTGGAGAATTCCAGTTTCTTGAGGTCTATTTTTTGAGTAGTCTCATAGAGTGAGTGACACANGTGTCTCTTTAGAATATCTTCATTTATGTCTGGTTCATCACACCTCTATCTTCTGAGTGCTAAAATTAGAAGTTGTGTCACATATCTAGTTCTGTTTATTTAGTCAGGAAGTGGTGCTTTGTTTTGTTCCTTTGGTGGCAGTTTTATGTTTTCCTGATTATTTGTGATTGTTTTGGCTTTGACCTGAATTTGAAATAATAAGTATTTCTTTCTTCAGTGTTTACATGTTTGCTGTGTCATGGCAAACTCTATCCAGTCTCTCTGTCTAGAGAGTTTGAGTGAGTCATTTGGCAAGTTCTGCAGGTGTCCTTGATGATGGAGTTCTTGATGGACTGGTCTTGTGCTTTGGTTAGCATATGGGTGGTGGATTCTTTTTTTAGGAATTGGTCTGGTGCCTTAGTTCTCAGTTGTGGGCTTGGAGCCTGAAACTGGTCTTCAGCCATATTTCTTGGAGGCTGGCTTTAGTGCTGGGATCATCCCTTAGGTCTTTGGAGGCTAGCCTAGCATAAAAAGGGTCGTGAGGGCTGGTATGGAAGTTGGGCCAGCTTGTAGTCTGTAATAGTGTTCAGCAGCTAACCTGTCATAGCAGATTTTGAGTTCCATCCATAGATTCTGTTCTGATACTGGGCTTGAATTCTTGGTTGGCCAGTCTGTTAACCAAGATTACTAACACATTTGCTCAGAAAGAGTATTGTGAACCTAGGTCATGCTAGGGAACAGGAAGCATTTTTATACATGAAATGTTTTTATATAGGAGCACATGCCACCACTCAGGAGTAATAATTTTGCCATAATGTATGTAACTTTCTGACTTAATGATACTGCCTTTTACAATATATTGACCNTTACACATTAAAACAGGAATTATTGAATAATGGAGAGTTTATATTGAACATTCAGTTGCTTAATTCAGTGACTNTGACCGTAAGTATTTTAAAGATACTAACTGATATGTTTATCTTTACTTTTCTAGTGATATGCAGCTTTCGAGGATCTGTCCCTCAAGGACTGGTCTTAGAAATAGGAGAAACAGTTCAAATTCTTGAAAAATGTGAAGGTAAGTGCGGGCCTATAAAACACATAAATAGTGATCAGTTATGGAAGTGTTAGTTATGCTAATAGATTTTTAGCAATCTTTGTGATGCCATTATTAACCATATTAAATACTGTTATAAAATCTTCCCTAAAGGTGTAAGTTTTTGGTTTTAATGTAGTAACAGACATTTCTGGCCATCAGAATACTAATTTTACATATAATGTCAAATGATTATTTTTAATTTCTTACAAATCTACTTGTACTTATCTACATTTGAGTGAATTATAATTGGTTCTTTTTTGTTTTTCTGTTAGATAGACTAGATATTTTTAGCTGTAATAAGACCAAATATATGCTTGTCTTAGTTAGGGTTTTTATTGCTGTGAAGAGATACCATGACCACGGTAACTCTTAAAAGGAAAACATTTAATTGAGGGGGCTTGCTTATCGTTTCAGAGGTTCAGTCCATTATCATCATGGCAGGGAGCACAGTGGCATGCAGGCAGACCTGGTGCTGCAGGAGTAGCAGAGAGTCCTACATCTTGCAGGCAACAGGAAGTCAACTGAGACACTGGGTGGTATCCCGAGCATAGGAAACCTCAAAGCCCACTCCCACAATGACATACTTCCTCCAGTAAGGCCATACTCACTCCAACAAAGCCACAATTACATTCAAACCACCAGGATGCTCCAGTGAAGTTTGATTCCACTACTGTCCTTTTCTCTTATATATGTGGTCATTTTTATTATGACATTTATACATTATGAAAATATATTTTAAAATCCTGAAATAAAATCAAACTAGAAATTATACAGAATCAAAGCATTAGCAAAAAACAAAACAAAAAAAACCTAAGGGCACTAGGAAGATAGCTCAGATGTTAAAGTACCTACTGCTCACACATGAAGATAGGAATTTGGATCCCCAATTCTGGTAAATCTGGGCCAGCACCATGTCTGTAACCCTAGCTCTGAGGGCACAGACAAACAGATTACTGGAGCTCAGTGGCCAGCCAATCTAGCCGAGTATCTGAGCTCCAGGTTCAGTGAGGGACTCTGTCTCAAAAAATAAGGTGGTGGTAGCTGGAGATATGGCTCAGTGGTTAAGAGCGTGCACTGAGCTTACAGAGGACTCAAGTTCTAGTCCCAGCACCCACATTAGGCTCACAACCACCTGTAACTCCAGCTTCAGGGGGATCCAACATCTACCTCTGGCCTCTGTGGGCATCTGCATTCACATGCATATATCTACACACATACAAATAAAAGAAGAAAAGGTAGTGAGTGATTGAAAACAAGACCCTACATCAGCTCTGGCCTCCATATGCATACTCATACAGTACATACAACCACTTGAACCAGTGTACCTTCATGAAGATTTGCACACACACATGAATGAACTCACACATATCACACACACGAATACACTTAGAAAAGCAAGCAAATATATAAAAAATAACCACAAAAAATAAGAACAAAAATGATATCATGGGAAATAACTTCAGCAGCCTAGTCTATGTGTTTTGCATGACTAGAAGTCTCTTTAAATGCTATAAAGGAGAGGAACTGTTGTGTTGTAGGCATGTGGAAGTGACACTCTGATCTATGTTGGG
Source organism: Neotoma lepida (assembly GCA_001675575.1). NCBI lineage: Eukaryota > Metazoa > Chordata > Mammalia > Rodentia > Cricetidae > Neotoma > Neotoma lepida. Next base: position 159,469 of record LZPO01027435.1, on the reverse strand, counting down.
CTGTTATTATGAGGCTTTGTAAATGTAACATGACTTTGGAAACATACAAGTTTACTAAAATTTTTTTTAAAATTAGATTTGTTTGTTTTTTGTTTTTTTGAGACAGGGTTTCTCTGTGTAGCCCTGGCTGTCCTGGAACTCACAAAGATCTGCCTGCCTCTGTCTCTCAAGTGCTGAGATTAGAGGTGTGTGCTGCCACTACCACCAGGCTTAAATTAGATTTTTAAAAAGTGTATGTATATAAATGTTTTCCCTGCCTGTGCCTCTGGTACCCTCAAAGATCAGAAGAAGGCATTGGATCCCCTCAAACTGGAGTTATAGATAATTGTGTACCACCATGTAGGTACTGGGAACTAAACCAGACCTTCTACAATAGCAACAAGTGCCCTTTATTACAAAGCCATTTCTCTAGCCCCTGGAAACATACAAGTTTAGTAGTATACTTTGTTGGAAAATTATCTCCAGTGCAGTACTCATTTTAAATTTTCTTAGAAGTGTAAGTCAACATTCCTTCTTGATAAAAACAAAAGAAAAATAGAGGGTAATTTTCTTTTTCTTTATTATACTTAGTTATTTAATGTTCTGATCAAAATATAGTTTTTGAAAAAAATAAAGAAAAATTATAGAAGTAAATTAAATACAACAAACCAAGATGTACAGTGGAGGAAGTTCTAAGAGGGAAATTTATAGTTATTAAAGTGCTCACATTAACAAAACCATCAACTAAATGCATTCTTAAGGTCTTACAAAAACAAGAACCCAGAATAAGCACAAGAAAAAAAATAATAGGGGGCTAAAGAGATGGGTCTCTANTTAAGAGCACTTACTGCTCTTTCAGAAGATCCAAGTTAAATTTCTTTCTCTTTGTCTTTTTATATGAAAGTATATGATAAGATCTATGAAAGATGAAACTTGCCTGGATTTAGATGAATTTTCTCAGTTGGACTCAGAGTATGATTTAGTGGCAGTGTCCTTACATAACACATTCAAGGCATTTGGGTTTTATCCCTAGCACTATTTAGAAGAAAATAAACAGTGACANCCATATCATAAGAATAAACAAGATATGAAAATAGAGTAATAATTAATTTAAAATAAGAACCCTTACAACACCAATAAGAATAGCAAAGAAAGGGCAAAAATAAGCAATAACTAAATAGTAATAAAGATGAAATGTTTTAAAAACCAGTAAAAAATAAAAAGAGGTAAATGAGAAGGAAGATGACAAGAGAAAGATTTGTTTGAAGAATAAGGGAAAAAGAAAAAAGTAAAAAATTTAAAGGAGAAAAGAAAAATAAGAAAAATGCACATCTATGTGTATATGTATTCAAGCCAAGTAGGTATAACAAAAATAAAATCTTAGTAAAAATAAAATTACATGAAATAAAGTAACTGTCTTCTGTGTGCCAAAAAGGTTAGTTATATAGGGAAGAATGGGTTTTCTCAACCTGTGCTGAACACATGATCTTCCAGTGCCCTTTGTAGAGAACTTAGGCTGTGGCGGCTTCCTTTCCTTAGTGCTCAGCACTGAAACTTGTGCATTAGTTATTTTGATATGATATGATATGGCTATGATAAAATACTTGATAAACCAATTTAAGGAGGAAAAGTTTATTTTTGCTCACAGTTTGAGGATACAGTCCGTCATGGAGGGAAATCATGACCCTAGGGCCGTGAAGTACCTGATCAAATTGCATTTGCAGCCAGGAAGCACAGAGATCAATGTTCTACTGGCTTTCTTCTTTTTATTCAATTCAAGACCCCATTCTGTGGAATGGTGCTACCAACATTTAGGGTGTATGTTCATTCTTTACCCCTTTTTGGAGATATTTTCATAGACATACCAACAGGTCCATCCATGGTGATTTTAAATTCAGTCAAATTGACTGACAGTGAAGATTAATGACCACATTGTAATGGTTTGTTACTAGAGCCATTTATGATATTTCTCAGTTATTTTGCAAATAGGAGGAAGGGCACTACCCCCTTCCCCCCAGCAATTTACCCTAGTATTGTTTTTCTTCACATTCATAGAACATAGTCTGACGCTGCAAACCTATCTGTTTCTGACACCTTTTGTGATGCCTGCTGGAGACAGGGTGATGCTATAGGGTAACCACTTTGCACAGTGAAATGGGGAGGGCAGTATAATGGCAATTTATTTGCACACTACTACTCCGCAGACTTTGATGTCTGTAGATTTAGCTCCTATATTCAGTCACATTTGATCACTTACTGGCTTACTACCCAGCTCCCACAGATGGTTTCCCTAGTTCGGAGTCTAGAGGTAAAAACAACCTTTGTTCCCTTATGCAACTCAGACATATTTACTTCTACCTAGACCTTTCAGTGTCTTTTTTTTATTTCTTCAGAACTTTTCCTGTAGGCACACTAGCTTGCAAAGCAAGATACCTGTTCACTTATTCAGTAAATTGATACCTGCTATGGGTTCTAGAGATAGGAATATACAGAGACCTCTGACTCCTGANTAAAAATCTCAGACAAGACCTCAAGATGACTCCCTGGGGCCAGTGACATGGTACTTGCCATCAGGCCTGATGACCTCAGTTGGATTCCTAGAATCCACATAGTGGAAGGAGAGCCCCAGTTTTCACAAGTTATCCTCTCACCTCCACATATGTGGTATAGCACTCATGGGAAAAACACAAACACACACACTTTCTCTGTCATTAACTCACACACTCACACACTCTTTGTATGTGGTTTGTGTACATGTGAGAAAGAGAGGGAAGGAGGGAGAGGGAGAGAGAGGGAAGG
>LZPO01027435.1:125767-142418 GCA_001675575.1 Neotoma lepida | reverse complement strand
CATCTTGTTGGTGAGACTAGAAGAATAGCTGTTAATTCATGTGTGGATTTGCACTTTTTAAAATTTGTATCCTAACTTTTTCTTTTTTTTAATCCTAACTTTTTCAAAAGGAACTTTACATAGATCTTTGGATATGTGTAGTTTTGGTCTCTAGAATCTACACTGTAGTAAGCAACTTCAGACTTATTTCATAAGCTTAGTCTTTCCTAGAAAAATTTATATCATTAAAAGGCAAACATAGAGCTTAGTGTTTCATGTTCCTGTCAACTGCCTCTTCTCTTATTTATTGAGTTACTGAGTATAAGAGACTATGTAAAGACATTATACGTGTGTTAGTTTAAAATGATTGTACTGGCTGGTTTTGTGTGTCAACTTGACACAAGCTAGAATCATGAGAGGAAGGAGCCTCAGTTGAGGAAATGCTTGGATGAGATCCAGCTGTAAGGCATTTTCTCATTTAGTGATCAGTGGGAGAGGGCCCAGCCCATGGTGAGTGGTGCTATTCCTGGGCTGTTGGTCCTGGATTCTGTAAGAAGGTGGGCTGAGCAAGCTAGGGGAAGCAAGCCAGTAAGCAGCACCCCTCCATGGCCTCTGCATCAGCTCCTCCTTCTGGGATCCTGCCCTGGTTGAGTTTCTGTCTTGACTTCCTTCAGTGATGAACAGCAATGCTAAAGTCTAAGCCAAGTAAACCCTTTCCTCCTCAACTTACTTTTTGGTCATGGTGTTTTGTCACAGCAATAGAAATCCTAAGACACTGACCAACAGACTTGTCATATGGATTTTATCACATCATATATTACAGATTCATTCAGTTTTTCAGCTACTATANATTTGAGTGCCAAGGCAGGTCAGCCACTCTTATCTACTGGCTTCAGCTAGAAAAGAATAAAACACGGTCTGAATTTTCATCAAGAATAAGGAAGGATGGAATAGATAAAAGNACATTTAGTGACTCAATATGTAGAAAGAGGGGGAAAGTTATGACTTGTATATAGTTTTATATTTTTCCCAAAAGGAGGGGAAAAAAACCCATACCACCACAACAAAATACCAGGAATCAACAAACACTGCTCACTGATAACTCTGAACATCAGTGGTCTCAATTCCCCAATGAGAAGATATAGATTAACAGAATGGATTCAAAACTCAGGATCCATCCTTCTGCTGCATCCAAGAAGCACACCTTAACATAGATATCATCTCAGGGTAAAAGAATGGAAAAAGATATTCCAAGAAAATGGACCCAAGAAACAATCCAGTNTAGCCATTTTAATATCTGACAAAATAGACTTCAACCCAAAACTCCTCAAAAGAGATAGAGAAGGACATTACCTACTCATCAAAGGAAAAATACACCAAGAAAATATTGCAGTTCTTAATATCTATGCACAAAACACAAGGGCATTCAAGTTCATAAAAGAAGCACTATTACAGCAAATCACATATTGACCTTCACACAGTGATAGTGGGTGACCTCAGTACCCCACTCTTACTGATAGGTCATCCAGATAAAACTTAAAACAGAAATGTTGGAGAGTTAACTGATGTTATAAACCAAATGGACCTAACAGATATTTACAGAATATTTCACCCAAACACAAAAGAATATACCTTCTTCTCAGCAGCTTTCTCCAAAATTGACCATATTCTTGGACACAAAGTAAGTCTCAGTGGATATAAGAAAATTGAAATAATACCCTGCATACNATCTGACCACAATGAATTAAAGCTGGATATCAACAATAATAGAACAACAGAAATCGTGCAAATTCATGGAAACTGANCAGCTCACTACCGAATGAAAAATGTGTCAAGACAGAAATTGAGAAATTACTTTCTAGACTTCAATGAAAGTGAATACACACATTCCCAAAATTATCAGACACAGTGGAAGCTGTTCTGAAAGGAAAGTTCATATCAGTAAGTGCCTACATAAAAATTGAAGATATCTCATACTAGTAACTTAACAGTACACTTGAAAACTCTAGAACAAAAAGAAGAAATCACACCCAAAAGAAATAGATGGCAAGGAATAATCAAACTCAGCGCTGAAATTAATAAAATAGAAACACACACAAGAATCAAATAAAGAGTTGGTTCTTTGAGATACTCAATCAGTAAAATTGTCAAACCCTTAGCCAAATTGTCTAAAAGATGGAGAGAGAAGATCCAAACGAACAAAATTAGAGATAAAAAGGGGGACATAACAGATATCTANGGAAATCCAGAGACTTTTATGGACATACTTTACAAACCTTTACTTCTCTAAATTGGAAACTNTAAAAGAAATGGATAATTTTCTTGATAGATATCACCTACCAAAGTTAAATGAAGATCAGATAAGCAGTTTAGACAGATCTGTAAATAGAAGCAGTAATTAAAGTTTACCACCCCCGCCAAAAAACAAAGAGCTCAGGGCCAGATGNTTTTAGTCAGAATTCTACCAGACTTTCAAAGAAGAGTCAATATCAATACTCATCAAATTATTCCACAAAATAGAAACAGAAGGAACATTGTCCAGTTAGTTTTACAAGGCCACAGTTACTCTGATACCTAAACCACATAAAGACCCAACAAAGAAAGAGAATTACAGACTAATTTCCCTTATGAACATAGATCAGTGGTTCACAACTTGTGGGTTGTGACCCCTTTGGGGTTCCATATCAAATATCCTGTGTATCACATATTTACATTATGATTCATAACAGTAAAATTACAGTTATGAAGTAGCAACAAAATAATTTTGTGGTTGGGGATCACCACAACATGATGAACTGTATTAAGGGTTGCAGCATTACGAAGGTTGAGAACCACTGACATAGATGCAAAATTCTCAATAAAACTCCGGGGACTCACCATGGGAGACCTTGTATTGGAGGAGGTGGGAGTGAGGGTGGGTTGAGGTGGGGAGCTGGCGGGGCGGGAGGAGGGAGGAGAGGGGGATCTGAGGTTGGTATGTAAAAGGAGTGGAAGATCTTTTAATAATAAAAAATATTTTAAAAATTCTCAATAAAATACTTCCAAACAAAATCCAAGAATGCATAAAAAAAAATCCACTATGAACAAGTGGGATTCATCTCTTAAATGCAGGGATGGATGGCTCAGCATACATATATCAGTAAATGTAATCCACTATATAAACAAACTGAAAGCAAAAACTACATGATCATCTCATTAGATGCAGAAAAGGCCTTTGACAGAATTCAACACCCATTCATGATAAGAGTGCTGGAGAGATTAGGGATGCAAAGGACATGCCTCAACATAATAAAAGCAGTTTACAGCAAGCCCATAGCCAACATCAACTTAAATGGAGAGAAACTCAAAGCAATTCCACTGAAATCATGACCACAGCAAGGTTGTCCACTTTCCAGATCTATTCAATATAGTACTTCAAGTCTTAGCTAGAACAATAAGACAACTGAAGGAGATCAAGGGAATCAGTCGAGTGTCTTTATTTGCAAATGATATGATAATATTCTTAAGTGACCCTACTGGGAAACTCTTACAGCTGGTAAACACTTTCAGCAAAGTAGTTGGATACAAGATTAACTCACTACTCTGTTTTTAAATTAAAGTTTTTTTTTAAAGATTTATTTATTTTTATGTATATGAGTGCTCTATCTGCATGTGCAACTTTATACCAGAAGANAGCACTATAGATGGTTGTGAGGCACCATGTGGTTGATGGGAATTGAACTCAGGACCTCTGAAAGAGCAAGCAGAGCTTTTAACTGCTAAGCCATCTCTCCAGCCCCTCAAATGACAGTTATTCAAATGAGTTTGCATTGTTATTCCTGGAGCTCTTGATAAATTGCCCATCCATTTTCTTCACAAGTCCCACTTGTGAAAGGTTCAGATTAGCCTCCAAACCAGCACTACTAAATGAGGACCAAGTGATTGAACACACAATTCTGTGGGGAACATTTTACATCCAGCCCAGATATTTTGAACATTGGATATCTCTGCTTGTAGAAGAATGAAATAAATGATTATTTATATAATCAACTTAAAGTGAACTGACTACTTAAATGTCACACCCCCANACTATAAAACTTCTAGAAGAAAACATAGTGGAAACATTTAATGACTTTGGTCTGAGCAAGGAATTTTTGAATCAGGCCTGAGATGCACAAGCAACAAAAACAAAAGTTAATGAATGAGCTTTTGTCAAATTCAAAAGCTGCTTGCTGCATAGCAGAGGGAAATAACAGAGTGAAGACATAACCTACAGAATGTGAGAAAATGCTTGCAAACTATGTATGTGACAAAGAACTATTATCAGGAGTATGAAAAGAACACACTAGCAAAGAAGCAAATATTTTGAAATTGAACAAAAGATTCAAGTAGACATTTCTCAAAGGAAAACTAAAGATGCTAGGCAAATTAGCATGTGAAAAATACTCAGCATCAGAAATCATCAGGGAAATGCAAATGAAAACCATAGTGTGCTATCATACCCCTGTTAGAATGGCTATTATTAAAAAGTAAAAATATAAGTGGACAGGTCTGCTGATGTAGACTATCCTGGACAGTATTTCACCACAAAGTCCTCAGCCTGTAGAATCTCTCAGTGTTGTGCTTGTGGGAGCCCCTATATGTGTTTCTTTCTTCCAGTATTTTGAGACAGGAAACTGTGAGCGATGTTCTGACATAACATGTAGTGAAGCACTTGAGCCAAGAAGACCTACATATAAGAGGTTGTTCAGTGACTATAAACAACCAAACTTGAAACAAGAACAATATTTCTCCCAATAAAATCTTTGGTTGTGTGTTTTTTTTTAAATATAAGTTGTAATATTGATGTGACTTGTGGTTGTGGTGGCAGGCATAAAGAATAAATAAAATTGGCCCTCAAGTATTTGAAAAATGCTCAGTATCATTTTTGTTAGATAAATGCAGATCAAATCTACAGTGTGATGCCATATTACTCCAATTAAAAGATATTATAAACAGACCAAAAATAACAAAAAAATGGTACTGTTGTGGAGAAAAAAGTAACTTATATACTGTCGGTAGGAATGTAAATTAGTACAGCTATTATGGAGAACAGTTTGGAGATTCCTCAGAAAGCTATAAAATTAGAATTACCATATGATTCAGTTATTCTTGTATTTGATTGCTATCCAAAGGAGATGAAGTCAGTGTAACAAAGAGGTCCATGTATGCACATGTTTATTACTGCACTATTCATAGTAGCTAAAATAAGTATTCAACCTGGATACCTACCAACAAATGAATGGATAAAGAAATGTGTTTTGTATACATGATAGAGTATTATTAAAATGACAGGATCAAAGTCCTGTCATTAGCAATACAATGAATAGAGCTAGAGGACATCCTGTTACATGAAGTAATCTAAACACAGAAAGACAGTTACTGCCCATTCTTTCTCATATTTAGAAGTTAAAAAAGGTTAACCTGAAAAATCAAAGTTATTGCTANGGAGTGGGATGTATACATTGGGGTAAAAAGTTTGGAAAAAAGGTTAGATTTTATCACTGCACACCATATACATGTATGGAAATAGTACACTCTACCTTAGTAGTATTATAGTTAATTCATGCTAATAAATAAGAAAATGTGATAACTGAAGTTCAGTGATTGCAAGTCTGAGGAGATGATAATACCTTTTTTTGGGGGGAGGGCGGTTTCAAGACAGGGTTGTTCTGTGTAGACCAGGCTGGTCTTGAATTCAGAGATTCACCTGGTCCACGTCCACCCCCCCCCTTCAGCTGATAATAGTTGAATCTGTGGGCCGTCCATTGTTCTGAGGGGAGGGATCTGATGGAGACCATCAACCTGGGCTTGCTCTCTCTTCTGAGTGTTTGGCTGTGGGTCTCTGCATATGCTCCCATCAGCTACTGAAAGCAGCCTCTCTGATGTCTGGACTATGTACTGACCTATGAGTATAGCAGAACATCATTAGGAATCATTTAATTGTTTTATTTATTTATTTATTTATTTATTTATTTATTTATTTATTTCTTTATTGCCAGTCATGTTTGGTTCTACCCTAGATTTCTGGGCTATCTAGCCTCCAGTTCCTGGTCATGCAGGCTCTGCTGGCCATGGACTCCCTCTTGTGTCATGGCCCTAAAATTAGACCAGTCATTGGTTGGCCACTGCGACAAGTTCTGTGCCACCATTGCCCTACCACATCTTGCAGGCAGGACAAATTATAGGTCGAAGGTTTTGTGGCTGGATTAGTGTACCAGTCCCTCTACTGTAAGCCTTGCCTGGTTATAGAAGATAGATGGTTCAGGCTCCATATCTCCCATTACTAGGAGTCCTTGCTAGGGTCACTTTTGTAGAATACAGGGAGTTTCCATTGCACTAGGTTTCTACATTGCCCTCCAAACGTCCTCCAGTTCCAGTCCTCTCTTCCTGTACTCTGTCCTTCCATCTATCCCCCACACCTGATCCCTTCCTATTCACATCTCCACCCTCCCCCAGTCTACCCACAAAATCTATTCTATTTCCCTTTCCCAAGGATGTAACATGAATTGCTAAACAGTCTTATTTATAAAAAANNAANAGCCAGACATTGGGGTGAAAGCTGAAAGATCAGAGAAACAGAGCCACAGCCAACCTCACCTTACCAACTTCTCAGCCTCCAGAGGGAGACTTCCTGTTTACTCATGCCTGATATANCTTTCTGTACCCTGCCATCTTCCTTCCTTTCTAGTGCTGGGATTAATGGCATGTGTGCTTCNCAAATACTTGGTAGCAAAGGCATGGGATCTCAAGTTCTGGGATTAAAGGCATGAGCCACCACGCCTGGCTCTGTTGCTAGTGTGGCCTTGAATTCACAGAGATCCAGATGGATCTCTGCCTCCCGAGTGATAGGATTAAGGGTGTGTGCCTCCACTGTCTTGCCTCTATGTCTAATCTAGAGGCTGGCTCTGTCCTCTGATCCCCAGATAAGTTTATTAGGTTACAAAATATATTGAGGTACATAATATACCACCACACAAGGAGATTCATGTGTCCTCCCTAGAGCCCTTCTTGTTACTTAGCCTCTCTGGGTCTGTGGATTGTAGCATGATTATCATTTAGTGAGTACATATCATGTTTGTCTTTCTGGATCTGGGTTACCTCACTCAGGATGAATTTTTTCTAGTTGCACCCATTTGCCTGTAAATTTCATGATGTCATTTTCTTTCAACTGCTGAGTAATACTCCATTGTGTAAATGTACTACATTTTCTTTATCCATTCTTCAGTTGAGGGACATCTAGGTTGTTTCCAGTTTCTCGATATTTTGCTATTGTGACTCTGAGCGTGCCAAGGTGCAGGTGCAGCAACTGTGGGCATAGAGTTCTGGGCCGTCAATATTTCTACAGTGTCTGGAGGTTTAAATAGGACATGAAACGGCAGAAGGCTTACAGTGGATATAGAAAAGTTCAGAGAGTATAAGAGTTATATAGAGGGCTTGGAGTGGACAAAAGAGAAAGCAGAGACACATTCAAGTGCCAGAGTCATCGTTGGGTGCTAAAGTCTACCATTAATATTGGGTATGAGTTTTCAGGGTAGAGGAAGCTATTCCTATCCTCAGTGGAGGCTGGTGAGCGTAGGTCAAGAGACAGAGAGTCCCCATGAATCGCCAGAGGCCAATAAAGAGTGTCTCTGGGAAGGAGTAGTCATCACCCAGAGAAGGGACACAGTTGTCTGAGGAGAAATCCAGGATGTGTTGACAGGTTTTTTCAGAGGGGAATGCTCTGGATTCCAGCAGTACAGCCACCAAAAGTAAAAGGAAAGCTTGCTAAATCACACCAAACTGAATGGAATGTGCTTATCAGGAGTGTAGGAATATAGGGAGTTTAGGGGAAAACTCACCAATTAGCCACTGTTGCATAGAGAAAGCCAGTGCCTGAAGGTCTGAATGTGTGAGAACTGGGCTGGGGGGAATCCTGTAGACCAACTACGAGTCCTGGCATCAATGAAAGGACCAATATTGGCACAAGACACCCCATGACCAACTTCTCAGCACAGAAGAGATTTATTTGTCCCAGAGAGACAGAGGGCAGGGAATAAGAGACAAAGACAGGAGATAGAGGATAAAGGAACAAGGGAGGTGGAAGGAATATTTGCCCTCAAGCGACAAATGAATGCCTCTGGATAGAGAGGAGGCAGTGAAATATTAACTTCATTAAAGCTATACCACCTCCCCAAATACCACTACCAACTGGGAACTAGGTGTTCAAATACATAAGCCTATGGGGACATTCCTGTTTAAACCACCACACTTGTTAATTAACAATTCTTCAACTTCCTTTTCCACCCTGTCTTGGCACCCACCCTTCTAACTTTTATGAGTTTGGCTGTTTTGAATCTCATGTAAACAGAACCATGGAGCACATGTGTCATTCTGTGACTGGCTTATTTTTCATAGTGTATTACCATTAAAATTAATCCATATTGCTGCACAGTTAAGGGTTTTCTTTCTTTAAAGGATAAATAATAATGCATTATATGTGTTTACCACACTTTTTTTGCATGCAGTCATTTGGATAGACATTTGAGTTGTTTCCTCATCTTAGCTACTGTCAGTAGTGATGTCAAGAAGCCTGGGGTACCAATGTGTCTTCAGGAATGTAGTTCCAATTNTTTCTAATTAATACTAATAAGTTTATAAAGATAAGAGGGGAAACCCTGTATCAGGATGAGGTGTTTAATTTTGATTGGACAGGTTAATTAGGGTGACCAAAAGGGGGCTTTTTATTGCTAGACTTCAGTATTTTGATAGTTGGACCTTGGTAGTCACCCCTCAGGGGTGGAAGTGACCAAATAAGGGAATAGACTTTGGTAGCTTAGCTTTAGGAATGCAACTTAATGGTTTTTAGCAAGGTAGAGGGAATGGGAGAAGGATAAGGCCTACCAGAGCCGTGTTTGCCATGCTTGGATCTGTTAGAGCCCCTTCAATTGACAGTGAGAGGTATCAATGACCAATTACTGTTAATTCCTGTTATTTTGTTGGTTGTGGTGTTGGCTCTCTCTCTCTCTCTCTCTCTCTCTCTGTGTGTGTGTGTGTGTGTGTGTGTGTGTGTGTGTATACACAATACTTGCCTTTTTTTGGTTTTGCTGGTGTGAGATTATTTATTTCCTGTGTTTTAATGGGTATAGTTAACCTCTTTTGGTTGGAGTTTACCTTCTAGTACTTTCTGTAGGGCTGAATTTGTAGATAGATATTGTTTAAATATCTTTAAATGACTTTATCACGGAATATCTTGTTTTCACCATCTGGCATCTATGATCTATCTCTTAGAGTCTGCAGGACATCAGTCCAGACCCTTCTGGCTTTTAGAGTCTACATTGAGAAGTTTAGTNTAGTTCTAATAGGTCTGCCTTTATATGTTACTTGCTCTTTTTCCCTTGCAGCTTTTAATATTCTTTGTTCTTTATGTTAAATGTTCTGATTATTATACAGTAAGGGGACTTTCTTTTCTGGTCCAATCTATTTGGTGTTCAGTAAGCTTCCTGTACCTTTATAGGCATCTCCTTCTTTAGGTTAGAAAAATTTTCTTCTATGATCTTGTTAAAATATTTTCTGGGCCCTTGTGCTGGGATACTACTCCTTCTTCTATTCCTATTCTTTTTTTTTTAAAGATTTATTTATTTATCATGTATACAGTATTCTGTCTGCATGTATGGCTTCACGCCAAAAAAGGGCACCAGATCTCATTACAGATGATTGTGAGCCACCATGTGGTGGTTGGGAATTGAACTCAGGACCTCTGGAAGAACAGCCAGTGCTCTTAACCTCTGAGCCATCTCTCCCACCCTATTCCTATTAGTCTTAGATTTGGTCTCTTCATAGTGTCCCAGATTTTCTGGATGTTTTGTGTCAGGAATCTTTTAGATTTAACATTTTCTTTGACCAATGTATCTATTTCTTCNATCGTGTCTTCAGTGCCTGAGATTCTCTTGTCCATCTCTTCTATTCTGTTGGTGAAAGCTTGCCTCTGTAGTTCCTGTTCTCTTACCTAGATTTTTCATTTCCAGAATTCCTTCAGTTTGTGTTTTCTTTATTGCTTTTATTTCCATTTTCAGGTCTTGAACAGTTTTATTTGTTTCCTTCAACTATTTGTTTATTCTTGTCTTTCTTTAAGGGATTTATTGATTTCCTCCAATTTTTTGATTGTCTTTTCCTCAATTTCTTTAAGGGAATTATTAATTTCCTCTTTAAGGACCTCTGTCATCTTTATAAAGTTGGTTTTATAAAGTTGGTTTTAAGGTTGTTTTCTTGTGCTTAGCTGTGTTGGATTATTCAGGGCTTGCTGTAGTAGGATAGCTGGGCTCTAGTGGTGACTATTGCCTTGGCTATTGTTGATTGTGTTCTTACTCTGGCCTCTAGGATCTGGGTTTGGAGTGATTAGAGGTCTAGGTGCTGATTTCTGAGTTTAGTTGTTGGATGGGTGTGTTGTTCCTTGGTTTCTGTTTCCTCTTTGGTCTTTGGGCAGGTGTGGCCTCTGATCTAGCGGGGGTGGGGGTCTGTGCCCAAGTTGGGATCTGGGACACAGCAACAAGGAGGGGTGGTGGGATTGAGGATAGGGTGGGGAACACCAAGAGAGTAGGGGGCCCGTGAGTAGGTGGCCTACCTGGGCTTCTGGTGGCTGGTGTGGCCTCTGGTTGAGTAGGGAGTCTCTGCCTGAGTTGGGGCCTGGGACTTGGTGACAAGAAGTGGAAGATGGATTGGGAATAGGGTGGGGAAGGGCACTGAGAGAGTAGGGGAAGTCTGCTGGTCATGGCCTACCTGGACTTCTGGTGGCAGGGTTGGCCTCTGGTAGAGCATGGATCTCTGCCTGAGTTGGGGGCTGGGCTGAGNGTGTATGTATATAATTTATTTATTTATTTATTTTCCCAAGTTGATACCAGTTGTTCTTGCACCATTTGCTAAAAAACATCTCTTCCTTTAGTATTGCCATTGCTTGTTTGTCAAGGGTCAGTTGAAGTCTGTNTGGCTCTGTTTATGGGTTTTATCTTTTGTTCGGTAGATTATTTGCCTATTTTTTTCCCCATTAGCTTTAGAACATTCTCATGGCTTTATTTATTTATTTCTCCATCCATCCATTCATTCATTCTCAAGGTTTTAAGAGAGACCCATTCTGCCATGTGGTGTCTCAATATATTCATGNTAGGTATAATAAGATTATCTTTTTTTTTAAAGGTGTTTTGAAACAGGGTTTCTTTGTGTAGCCTTGGATGTCCTGGAACTAGCTCTGTAGACCAGGCTGGCCTCAACCTCACAAAGATCTGCCTGCCTCTGTTTCCCATGTGATGAAGATTATTTAAAATGATCAATGAAGAAATTGAGACTCAGTTTGTGAAACTAATTACTGAAATTTTTTGTCTCAGCTGTTGTGACTAAAAGAAGCAGAATTTCTATTATTTTGTAGTCTGTTGTTTTCATGTGAGAAAATTAGATTTCCCCCCTTTGATAGCACTGTCGTGAGATTTGAAGATTAGTACATGGAAAATGCCCTCAATTCCAATTTGTAAAATTAATAACAAAAGTTCTCAGTTAATATTAGCTGTTATTTATACTCTCCATTTTCATTTTCCTTTTGTATGTACTTTTCTTGGTTTATACTTTTACATGCTGTCTCCTCTCAAACACTAGTGAACTATAGCAGAACTCTGAAAATAATAGATTAGAATTAAGAAAGGTTGGCAATAAAATTTCCCTTGCTTGAAAATTATACTTCTGTTGGGTAATTGAAACTTTTGTTAGTATTGTTGTATATAAATGCTGAAAGGGAAAAAGGTTGATCTCTCTGTAACAGTAGGGATACTGACTTTAGCAACTGAACAGAAACAATAACAACCAATAAACAAGTGATTAGTATAGCATGCTGCATGAGAGAGTGAATGAATCAGGAAACTGTCTGGACTTTATTCCCTATCTGCCATAAAAACCCAAACCAAAGAAAAATAAAAACCTATAAAAAAAATAAAAACCTGTTCCTTCAGGAGTAAACTACTAGCACTTCAATGTAGATCCTAATGAAGCCAAAACATAGGAAAATTTCACATTCATCTGCTTTTTCTAAAATTACTGTTATGTCTCTTATAGAATGACAATAACACTATTTTAATATCTTTTTAGGTTGGTACAGAGGAGTTTCAACAAAGAAGCCTAATGTGAAGGTAATGGAGAGTTTATCATTGTGTTCCTCAATGTGTAGGATTTGCCTCATATATTAACAGTCATAACAACTGTTTTCTAGTTCATCTTTAATCCTTTATAGTCATCTTTTTGGCAGAATTGTGTAAGAGTCTTCTAAGTCTCAGGCAGTATTAAAATGATTTTTCAAATATCACAAAAATGCAAATATGGTTATAGCTATATGTTTATCTTGAAGAAGCCTATTTATACCTTTAAGTACTGTTTCTTCAGGATTTGACAAAAACTAAATTGACTTACTTATAGTTTTAGTGCTGTGGAACCACCTCTATTTAGATGAATTTATTGCTAAGATGCAAAGTGGGAAAAAATGAAAATATGCTTAACTAGGCATTTCTCTGTTGATATTAAAAATTGAACTTAAATAATGTGAACTTAAATAAGACTGCATTGAATACTGATNTTATATATTAGATTTTATGTGTTCAGTCCATTATTACTATTAACCTAATAAAATAGGATATATTTTACACATGTGTACATATGAGTATAGAGACCAGAGGTTGGTGCCAGGGGTCCTTGTCAATTGCTCTCCACCTTTTTGTTTTGTTTTGTTTTTTGTTTTTCGGGACAGGGTTTCTCTGTGTAGCTTTGGCGCCTTTCCTGGAACTCACTTGGTAGCCCAGGCTGGCCTCGAACTCACAGAGATCNGCCTGCCTCTGCCTCCCGAGTGCTGGGATTAAAGGTGTGCGCCACCACTGCCTGGCCCAGTGTATCTTGATTTATATTGAGGTCTTTGATCCACTGGGACTTGGGTTTAGTGCAGGATGATAAATATGGATCTATTTGCATTCTTCTACATGCTGACATTCAGTTAGATCAGGACCATTTGTTGAAGATGTTTTCTTTTTTCCATTGTATAATTTTGGCTTCTCTGTCAAAAATCAGGTGTCCATAGGTGTGTGGATTTATGTCTGGGTCTTTGATTTAATTCCATTGATTGACCTGTTTGTTTTTATACCAGCACCATGCGGTTTTTGTTATATAGCTCTGTAGTACAGCTTGAAATCAGGGATGGTGATACCTCTGGAAGTTCTTTTATTGTACAGGATTGTTTCTGCTATCCTGATGTTTTGTTTTTCCATATGAAGGTGAGTATTTGTTGTAGAATATTGAAGATGTGTTACATTTGTTTGTGCTGTGGAACATTTGCTTCAATGATGCAAAGATGTGTTGTATTCCTTTATGTTGCATTTGTTTAACTCTGAAGCTGTGTTACTGTGCCTGTCTAAAACACTTGATGGTCTAATAAAGAGCTGAACAGCCAATAGCAAGTCAGGAGAAAGGATAGGTGGGGCTGGCAGGCAGAGAGAATAAATAGAAGGAGAAATCTGGGAGGAAAAGAAGATAGAGTAAGAAAAGGAGGAGAGGAGGACATAAGGGACCAGCCACCAGCCACACAGCCAGCCATGGAGTAAGAGTGAAAGGAAGATACACAGAAGTAAGAAAAGGAAAAAGCTCAGAGGCAAAAGGTAGATGGGNTAATTTAAAGTTAAGGAAAGCTGGCAAGAAACAAGACAAACTAAGGCTGAGCATTCATAAGTAATAACAAGTCTCTGTGTGTGATTTATTTGGGAGCTGGGTGGCAGGCCCCTCAAAAAGAGTAAAGAGAAAATACAACAATTGTTCTTTCAAAATCCGTAAAGAATTGTGTTGGTATTTTGATGGGGATTGTGTTAAATCTGTAGCTTGCTTTTGGTAGGACGGCCATTTTTACTGTGTTAATCCTACTGATCCATGGGCATGGGATATCTTTCCATCTTCTGATATCTTTAGTTTCTTTCTTCAAAGACTTGAAGTACTTTTTTGTCATTATTAAGAAATTTTGTATACATTTTACATACCAACCACAGATCCCCCTCTCCTCCCTCTTCCTGCCCCCAACCTTCCCCCCACCCAAACCCATCCCCCATTTCCACTTCCTCCAAGGTAAGGCCTCCCATGGGGAGTCAGCAGAGCCTGGTACATTCAGATGAGGGAGGTCCAAGCCCCTGCCCCTGCACCAAGGCTGTGTAAGGTGTCCTACCATAGGCACTGGGCTCCAAATAAGCCCACTCATGCACCAGGGACTGATCCTGATCCCACTGCCAGAGGGCCCCTTAAGCAGGTCAAGCCATGCAACTGTCTCGCCTATGCAGAGGGCCTAGTCCAGTCCCATGGAGGCTCCACAGCTATTGGTCCACAGTTCATGAGTTCCCACTAGTTTGGTTTGATTGTCTCTGTACATTTCCTCATCATGATCTTGATTCCCCTTGCTCATAGAATCCCTCTTCTCTTTCTTTGACTGGACTGCTGTGGATCTCTACATCTCCTTCTATCAGTTACTGGAGAAAGGCTCTATGATGACNGTTAGGGTATGCACCGATCTGATTACTGGGGTAGGCCAGTTCAGGCACCCTCTCCACTATTGCTAGTCGTCTCAGGTGGGGTCATCCTTGTGGATTCCTGGGAACTTACTTAGCATCCTGTTTCTTCCTATCTCCATGATGTTTCCCTCTATCGTGGTATCTCTTTCCTTGCTCTCCCACTCTGTCCTTGTTCCAGCTCGACCAACCATCCGGTTCCCTTATGTTCTCACATAGGCAAAAGTTTGTCCGGTCCTGCCCGGCTCCCATGGCTGCTTAGACCCAAGTAAACACACAGAGGCTTATATCATTTTAAAACTATGGCCATGGCAGGCTTCTTGCTAGCTAGCTCTTACATCTTAAATTAACCCATTTTATAAATCTGTGTTGCCACGTGTTCCACGTGGCTTTACCTGTGTGCCGTTACATGCTGTTCTCTAGATGGCAGAATGGCGTCTGCCCAGGTCTGCTTTATGCTTCTCTCCCCTAGTTCTAATGTCCCGCCTAACCTTATTCTGCCTCACCATTGGCCAAACAGCTTTATTTATCAACCAATCAGAGCAACACATTTTCAGAAAGACATTCTCATCCCCNTCTCCCACACTCTATTGCCCCCTCACCCCGAGTTTAGTTATGGAGTCTCATCTGTTTCCCCTTCCCAGGGTTATGCATGCATCCCTCTTAGGGTTCTCCTTGTTATCTAGCTTCTCTGGTTGTAGTCTGGTTATCCTTTGCTTTACATCTAGTATCCACTTATGATTGAGTACATACCATATTTGTCCTTCTGAGTCTGGTTTACCTCACTCAGGATGATATTTTCTAGTTCCATCCATTTGCCTGCAAATTTCGTGATGTCATTGTTTTTCTCTGCTGAGTAATACTCCATTGTGTATATGTGCCACATTTTTCTTTATCCATTCTTCAGTTGACAGGCATCTAGGTTGTTTGTACCACATTTTCTTAATTTGTTCTTCAGCTGACAGGCATCTAGGTTGTTTCTGGGTTTTGACTATTACAAATAATGCTGCTGTGAACCTAGTTGAGCATGTATCTTTGTGGTATGATTGAGCATTCCTTGGATATATGCCCAAGAGTGGTATAGCTGGGTCTTGAGGTAGATTGATTCCCAATTTTCTGAGAAACCGCCATACTGATTTCCAAAGTGACTGTACAAGTTTGCACTCTTACCAACAGTAGAGTGTTCCCCTTGCTCTGCATCCTCTCCAACATAAGCTGTCATCAGTGTTTTCGATCATAGCCATTCTGACAGGTGTAAGATGGTACCTCAGAGTCGTTTTGATTTGCGTTTCCCTGATGACTAAGGATGTTGAACAATNCCTTAAATGTCTTTCAGCCATTTGAGATTCTTCTTTTGAGAATTCTCTGTTTAGCTCTGTAGCCCATTTTTTAATTGGATTTTTGGTATTTTGATGTCTAGTTTCTTGAGTTCTTTGTATATTTTGGAGATCAGCCCTTTGTCAGATGTGGGTTAGTGAAGATCTTTTCCCATTCTGTAGGTTGTCATTTTGTCTTATTGACCATGTCCTTTGACTTACAAAAGCTTCTCAGTTTCAAGAGGTCCCATTTATTAATTGTTGCTCTCAGTGTCTGTGCTACTGGTGTTATATTTAGGAAGTGGTCTCCTGTGCCAATGCGTTCAAGACTACTTCCTACTTTCTCTTCTATCGAGTTCAGTGTAACTGGATTTATGATGAAGTCTTTTATCCACTTGGACTTGAGTTTTGTGCATGGTGACAGATATGGATCAATTTGCAATCTTCTACATGTTGACATCTAGTAATGCCAGCACCATTTGCTGAAGATGCTTTCTTTTTTCCATTGTACAGTTTTGGCTTCTTAGTCAAAAATCAGGTGCTCATATGTGTGCNGATTAATGTCAGGATCTTCAATTCGATTCCATTGGTCCACATGTCGGTTTTTATGCCAGTACCAAGCTGTTTTTATTACTATAGCTTGAGTAGAGCTATAGTAGAGCTTGAGGTCAGGAATGGTGATGCCTCCAGAGATTACTTTATTGTACAGGATTTTTAGCTATCCTGGGTTTTTTGTTTTACCATATGAAGTTGAGTATTGTTCTTTCCAAGTCTGTGAAGAATTGT
>LZPO01027435.1:107573-124215 GCA_001675575.1 Neotoma lepida | reverse complement strand
TTCTTTTTGTTTCTATTTTATTGATTTCAGCCCTCAATTTGATTATTTCCAGCTTCTTTTTATTCTAGAGCTTTCAGTTGTGCTGTTAAGTTGCTAGTGTGAGATTTCTCCAACTTCTTTATGTAGGCATTTAGTGCTATGAATTTTCCTCAGCCCTGTTTTCATCATGTCAAATAAGTTTGGGTATGTTGTACNTTCATTTTCATTGAATCCTAGGAAATCTTTAATTTCTTTCTTTATTTCTTCCTTGACATATTGGTGATTCAGTTGGGCGTTATTAAGTTTCCATGAGATTGCAGGATTTTTGTAATTTTTGTTGTTGAAATCTAACTTTAAGTCATGGTGGTCTGATAAAATACCGAATATTATTCCAATTTTTTCTATCTGTTGAAATTTGCTTTGTGACCAAGTATGTGATCGATTTTAGAGAAGGTTCCATGAGNTGCTGAGAAAAAGGTATATTCTTTTATTTTAGGGTGGAATGTTTTGTAGATATCTATTAAGTCCATTTGAGTCATAATATCTGTTAGTTCCTTTATTTCTCTGTTAAGTTTCTGTCTGGCAGACCTGTTCATTGTTGAGAGTGGGGTATTGAAGTCTCCCACTACTAGCGTGTGGGGTTTGATGTGAGGTTTAAGCTTTATGTTTCTTATACAAATGTGAGTGCATAAATGTAGAGAATTGAGACTTCATCTTTGTGGATTTTTCCTGTGATGAATGTATAGTGTCCTTCCCAATCTCTTTGGGTTGATTTTAGTTTGAAATCTATTTTGTTAGGTATTAAGATAGCTACACCAGCTTGTTTCTTGAGTCCATTTGATTGGAAAGCTTTTTCCCAGCCTTTTACTCTGAGGTAGTGTCTGTCTTTGGAGTTGAGGTGTGTTTCTTGTATGCAGCAGAAGGATGGATCCTGTTTTCATATCCATTTTGTTAGCCTGTGTATTTTTATAAGAGAATTGAGTCCATTGATATTAAGGGATATTAATGACCAATGATTGTTAATTCGTGTTTTTTTCTGGTGGTAGTGTTTTGTGTTCCCTTTCTTTGGTATTTGTTGGTATGGGATTATCTANTGCCTGTGTTTTCATGGGTGCATCTAAATTCCTTAGGTTGGAGTTTTCCTTCTAGTGCTTTCTGTAGAGCTGGATTTGTGGATAGGTATTGCTTAAATCTGGTTTTATCATGGAATATTTTGTTTATTTCATCTATGGCGATTGAGAGTTTTGCTAGGTATAATAGTCTGCCTTGGCATCCATGGTCTCTTAGTGTCTGCATAACATCTGTCCAGGACCTTCTGGCTTTCAGAGTCTCCATTGAGAAGTCAGGTGTTATTCTGATGGATCTGCCTTTATATGTTGTTTGGCATTTTTCCTTTGCAGCTCTTAATATTTTTTCTTTATTTTGTATGTTCAGTGGTTTGATTATTATGTGGTGAGGGAGCTTTTTGGAAGGTCTAGACTATTTGGAGTTCTGTAACCTTCTCATATCTTCATAGGCATTTCATTCTTTAGGTTGGAAAAGTTTTCTTCTATGATTTTGTTGAATATAGTCTCTGTGCCTTTGAGCTGGTATTCTTCTACTCCTGTTATTCTTAGGTTTGGTCTTTTCATGGTGTCCCAGATTTCCTGGATGTTTTGTGTTATGACTTTGTTGGCTTTAATGTTTTCTTTGACTGATGACTCTATTTCCTCTATCATATCTTCAACACCTGAGATTCTTTTTTCCATTTCTTGCATTTTGTTGGTTATGCTTGCATCTGTAGTTCCTGTTCATTTACTCAGATTTTCCATTTCCCAGTGTTCCCTCAGTTTGTGTCTTCTTTATTCCCTCTATTTTGGTTGTCAAGTCTTGAACTGTTTCTTTCACCTGTTTGATTGCTTTTTCTTAGTTTTCTTGACTTTCTTTAAGGGATTTATTGATTTCTTCCAGTTTTTTTGTTTGTCTTTTCCTCAAGTTCTTTAAGGGAACTTTTAATTTCCTCTTTAAAGGCCTCTATTATCTTCTTAAAGTCATTTTTAAAGTCAATTTCTAAAGCTTCTTCTGTGTTGGAATGTTCAGTTCTTGCTGATATAGAACCACTATGTTCTGATGGTGCCATACTGCTCTTTATGTTGTTGAATGTGTTTATTGCACTGGTGTCTACTCATCTCTTCCTCAAATTCGTGCAAATGGTGTCTGTGTCTGAGCAAGCCTATTTTGGTCCAGTCGGCACTCTTGGTCCGATTGGAGCTGCATTGGAGCTGGTAGAGTCTATGTCTCAGGAGCAGCTTTGGTCTCGGAAGATGGGTGGGTTTGAGGGGTGGAGTGGGGCTTGTAGGTTATAGGGTCAGGTGGGGAATGGTGGTAGTCGGGCCTGCCTGCAGGAGTCCTACTTGCTGGTTTGCAATGGGCTACAGTGGGTACGGGTTTGGGGGTGTGGGTTGTGCCCACGGGCCTAAGGCCTAGAGGCTGGGATGATCGGCTAGAAGAACAAAGACTCACCTCTTGGTCCNATCAGAGCTGGCAGAGTCTGTTGAANTTCTTGTCACACAGGTCATTCACTTACTTGGTCAGAGTTACACCAAGATATTTTATGTTATTTGTGGCTATTCTGAAGCGTAGTCTTTCCCTGATTTCTTTTTCCACCCGTTTGTCATTTGTATATAGGAGGCCCTGGCTGGTTGGGAGAGTTTTAATGACTGCTTTCATTTCCATAGGGATTATAGGTCTATTTAAATTGTTTATCTGATTTCCATTTAACTTTAGTAAATGGTATCTACCAAGAAATTTGTCCATTTCTTTTAGATTTTCCAATTTTGTGGAGTACAGGCTTTTGAAATATGACCTGATGATTGTCTGTATTTCCTCATTGTCTGTTGTTATGTCTCCCTTTTCAGTTCTGATTTTGTTAATTTGGATGCTCTCTTTTTGCCTTTTGGTTAGTTTGGATAAGGGCTTGTCTATCTTGTTAATTTTCTCAAAGAACCAACTCTTTGTTTCATTGATTCTTTGTATTGTTCTTTTTGTTTCTATTTTATTGATTTCAGCCCTCAATTTGATTATTTCCAGTGTCTATTCCTCCTTGGTGAGTTTGCTTCTTTTTATTCTAGAGCTTTCAGGTGTGCTGTTAAGAGCTAGCATGAGATCTCTCCAAATTATTTATGAAGACACTGTGCTATGAACTTTCCTCTTAGGACAGCTTTCATCATGTCCCATAAGTTTGGGTATGTTGTACATTTTCTCTCTCTCTCTCTCTCTCTCTCTCTCTCTCGTTTCTCTCTCCTTTTTTAATTATAAATGCTCAGCTAATAGCTTAGGCTTATTGCTAACTAGCTCTTATGATGTAAATTAACCCATTTCTATTAATCTACATTCTGCCATGTGGCTCCTGGCTTTACCTGTCCTCCAACATGTCCTGCTCCCTCTGAGGCTCCTGGTGACTCCTAACTCCGTCCTTCTTCCTTCCAGCATTCTCAGTTTGCCTGTCCCACCTATACTTTTTGCCCAACTACCAGCCAATCAGAGTTTTATTAAACCATTCGAGTGACAAATCTTTACAGTGTACAAAGGGAGTATTCCATAGCATTTTCCCCTTTTTGTCTAATTAAAAAGAAAGGTTTTAACTTTAATATAGCACAATTATATACAACAAAACAGTTATTATGTAAGAATTACAGTTACAATATCTAGTCTATNTGTATTTGGCAAAATTAAGGAAAATACTCTGTTATCTATCTTTGTGAGTCCAAAGTTCTGTACCTAATTTACCTTTTATCATAACTAAAGAATACTATAACTATCTAGTCTTCAACTCCATCAAAGACCCCAAAAGGGTGGAATGTTACCTAATGANAGGGACATCTGACTGCCTAGACAGTCACCTCAAGTTTCTCTAATGTTGGGGCATCCATATTTGGCCTATAGGCCTAGCATATCTGACAGATTTCCCTATGAATGAAGCAGGGAATTCTGAAGGACTGTCCTACCTTGTCTTGGCAAAGTTTGGCAGTTGCCTTTCTTGCATCCTGCTGGTCCANTTTGGACAGTATATTGTCAGCAATTGAGGGAAGGGAAGTTTCTTTGCCCATATTGCTAGGTTTTGCCATAAAGAAAACAAACTTTTTTTTTCGATGGAGGTTTTCGATGACAAATTTGTTCTCATTGAATTCTAGGAAGTATTTAATTTCCTTCTTTATTCTGCTTTGACCAAGTAGTTATCAGCATAGAGTTGTTTAGTTTCCATGAGTTTATAGCCTTTCTGTTATTTCTGTCATTGTTGAAATCCACCTTTAATCTGTAGTGGTCTAATAGGATTCAGGGAGTTATTTTCCTTGTGTTTCCTTGTGTCTGTTGAGACTTGCCTTGTGACCAAGTATGTGGTCAGTTTTGGAGAATGTTCCGTGAAGTGCTGACAAGAAGGTATATTCTTTTGTATTTGGGTGAAATGTTCTGTTAGGTCCATTTGGTTGAGAACATCTGTTAGCTCCTTTATTTCTGTGTTCAGATTTTGTCTGGATGACCTGTCCAATGGTGAGAGTGGGATATTGAAGTCTCCCACTATCAATGTGTGAGGCTCGATGTATGATTTAAGCTTTAATAATGTTTTTTACAAATGTGGGGGCCCTTGCATTTGGGGCATACATGCTGAGAATTGAAATATCATCTTGGTAGATTTTTCCTCTGATGAATATGAAGTGTCCTTTCCTATCTCATTTGATTAATTTTGGNTTGAAGTCTATTTTGTTATTATAGTAGCTACACCAGCTGGCTTCTTGTGGCATATGCTTAGAAAATCCTTTTCCAGCCTTTTACTCTGAGATAATGTCTATCTTTGATGTGGAGATGTGTTTCTTGTATGCAGCAGAAGGATGAGTCTTGTTTCTGCATCCATTCTGTTAATCTGTATTTTTTATTGGGTAATTTAATCCACTGATATTGAGAGATTCGATGACCAGTGATTGTTATTTCCTGTTATTTTGTTGTAGATGGTGGTAGTGGTGGTGGTGGTGGTGTTTGTGCATGTGCATGTACATGTGTGTGTGTGTTTCCTTCTTTGGGTTATTCTGGTGTGAGTTTATTTATTGCCTGTGTTTTCATTAGTGTAGTTAACCTCCTTGGGTTGGAGTTTTCCTTCCATTACCTTCTGTTGGGCTGGACTTATGGCTAGATATTGTCTGAATTTGACTTTATCGTGATATATATTGTTTTCTCTATCTCTGGTGATTGAAAGTTTTGCTGGGTATAGTAGTTTGGGCTGGCATCTGTGGTTTCTTAGCGTCTGTAAGATGTCTGTCCAGGCCCTTCTGGCTTTTAGAGTCTCCATTGAGATGTTGAGTATAATTNCAGTAGATCTGCCTCTATATGTTACTTGCTCTTTTTCCCTTGCAACTTTTAATATTCTTTTTTTGTTCTCTGTGTTTATTGTTTTGATTATTACATGGTAAGGGAATTTTATTTTCTGGTCCAATCTCTTTGGTATTCAGTAAGCTTCTTGCACATTTATAGGCATCTCCTTTAGGTTAGGAAAAATTTCTTTGATGATTTTGTTAAAAAATATTTTCTGAACCTTTGAGCTGGGAATCTTCTCCATCTATTCCTGGTATTCTTAGGTTTGATCTTTTCATAGTGTCCCAGATTTTTGTGTCATATATCTTTTAGATTTAACATTTTCTTTGACCAATGTGTCTATTTCTTCTATCGTGTCTGCAGTGCCTGAGATTCTCTTGTCCATCTCTTCTATTCTGTTGGTGAAGCTTGCCTCTGTGGTTCCTGTTCTCTTACCTAGATTTTTCATTTCCAGAATTCCTTCAGTTGTGTTTTCTTTATTGCTTTTATTTCCATTTTCAGGTCTTGAACAGTTTTATTTGTTTCCTTCAACTATTTGTTTTTTCTTGGCTTTCTTGACATTGTTTAAGGGATTTATTATTTCCTCCAATATTTGCATTGTCTTTTCCTTGATTACACTAAGGAATTTATTCATTTCCTCTTCAAGAATCTCTGTCAACTTCCAAAATTGTTTTAAGGTTATTTTCTTGTGTTTCAGCTGTGTTGAAATATTTAGAACTTGCTGTGGTGGAATGGCTGGGCTCTGGTAGTGACATATTGCCCTGCTATTGTTGATTGTGTTCTTAAACTTACATTTAGGCATCTGGATTTGAAGTAGATTTGGAGTGATTATAGGTCTAGATGCTTATTTCTGGGTTTTTCTTTGCTGGATGGGTGTTTTGTTCCTTGGTTTCTGTTTCCTCTCTGGTCTTTTGGCTGGAACGGCCATTAGTTGAATAGTCTCTGCCTGCATTAGGTCTGGACTTCTGATGGCCTGGATGGCCTCTGGTCCAGCAGGGGGGTTGCTGTACAATTGGGGGCTGGAGTTCTGGAAATGTGCATGGCCTCTGATCTGGCTAGGGGTTCTCTGGGGTTCAGGATTCTGGCCTGGCCTCTGGTGGGGTAGGAGGCTTTCATCAGAGGTGTAGGCCAGGATATGGTAAGGAGGAGAAGAGGGATGGTTGGTGTTATGCTGTGCGAGTGCAGGCAGGGCAGGGGTGGGATGGGGTGGTAGCTTACCTGGTTTTCAGGGAGCTGCCCTGGCCTCTGATGGGGTAGGTGGCTTCCACCAGAGGTGTGGGCTGGGATATGGTGCTGGGATTTGAATGGGATTTACATGCTAGACAAGTGCCCAACTGAGCTACATTCCTATCCCTGCTTACTCTTTCATAATTAATATTGTTCACATTTCTTCCTTTTGGTAGCCTAATATTGGAAGTATTGTGCTTTTTCTTAGGTTAAAAAGTATCAGCATTATTACATTATTTTCGTTAAAAATTTATTGAGAGTTTTAGGCATTAGTTTGCCAGTGGAATCATTCATTTTACTATGTTTTAAGGTAGTTTCTAGAAGAAAAACAGTACCTTCAAATTTTAATTCAGCACTACTAGGCCTTTTCATTGTTGGCATGACATTTTGGTCTGGGTAGTTATTTGCTATAAGAAACCATCTTGTGTGATGTGAGATATTTAGCATCACATATGGTCTCTCTCCACAAGAAGCCTTATCACCTCCACCCCTGTCTGTTTCCCCCCAATATTGAAAGACTGAAAATGAATACAAGACATTACCAGTGCTATGGGACCAAAATTGTCTTTAATTGGANCCACTTCTCAAAGATAAATTTCCCCATATATTTCTAAACTTGCTACACTACAGGTTTTATTTTTCTCTCAAAAATGCTTATATGAGAATATTTTCTATGTTTATTTTGGATGTGAAATCTTAAATATTAATGGAAAGCAGTAATTAGTGATGTTACATGCTTTTTATTTGTGCTTATTACTTGTGGACTTTACAACCCCTTTGCCTTGCTTCCAGCACTACAATTGATGATTGCTGTGCAAACTGTGAAAAATGAAACTTTTAAAATGTTAAATACACAGTTTTTTTCTGTGTGCATATATATGGAAGTCAGAGGACCACCTTGGGTTTGTTTCTTAAGTGCTGTCTACCTTTTATTTTATTTTATTTTATTTTATTTTATTTTTTATTTTATTTTTGAAACAGTGTCTTTCACTGGCTTGGAATTCCAAGTAGGTGTGAGAGTGGCTGGCAGGAGAAACCCAAGAATCTACTTGCTCAGCCTCTTCAGCTCTAGGATTACAAGTGTGCTACTGTACCCAGCAGTTTTTATGTATGTTCTGAGGATGAAACTTAGGACCCTGTATTTGCAAGTCAAGCAATTTACATCTACTGAGTTTTCTCCCCAGCCTTAAACATGGTTATTTTATTTGTTCATTGATAATAATACATTTCANATTATCGTGAACTAAATGAATAACCATTTTATTTGTCATGATGCTGTGATTTGATGGGGTGAACTCACTATTTTGATGTTTGTAAGATTGCTTGTAGCTTTAGTTGTCTGGGGACCCACTTGGCTGTCTTGGCAGATGGCTACCTCCCTCTAGAGTTGACCCTGTTGGTTGGAGCTCAGGTGAGTTGGGCCTGTGTATGAGAGAACATGAGAGCTATC
This sequence comes from Neotoma lepida, assembly GCA_001675575.1. Taxonomy (NCBI): domain Eukaryota; kingdom Metazoa; phylum Chordata; class Mammalia; order Rodentia; family Cricetidae; genus Neotoma; species Neotoma lepida. The sequence continues at coordinate 116,213 of LZPO01027435.1, read as the reverse complement.
CCCGCTCCCTCCCTCATATGCCATGGGAAGGCAAGGATAAGGGAAATTGTGCCCCCCACTTGCCNCCTGTGACAGGCAGGAGAACCAACCTCACGGGTATGAGAATGGAAGANCTGTCCTTGCACCTCACCTGGGCAAAACAGTAGAGCTGGCCCTGGTGGTGTGAGTATGAGTGAGCTGGACCTGAGGCTGTGAAAGCAAGAGAACTAGCCTTGCTCCTTGCCTTCTCCTACATTGGGTGTGCTAGCTGGTGCACTGCTGGAGAGCTTACCTGGGTGGTGATGATGAGGGGAAGCTGGCAAGCTGACCATCCCGCTACCACCCTGGCCCAGAACCAGGACTAGGAGGTAACCCACCCTAACACCTACATCATCTATGAATTGCTGGAGCATGAAGAGGCTGGACCTGCAGATTCAAAGCTACATNATATCCATGACACAAGGCAACAATAGGATATCCAAGAAGAGTCCCAGTGAGGGCCCAGTAAGATGGTGTAGCAGAAGCCAGAGGCCTCAAACCAGACCAATGACTCAATTGCAGTGAACTTTTACAAGTAGAGATGTATGGACTAAAGGAGGTACTGTGTGACTCACTGGGCCACACTATAGTTTCCATGCCAAGATTTTTTGTTTTGTTTTGTTTGTGCATTTGTTTTTGTTTATTTTACTTTTAAATTTTGTTTTGGGGAAGGAGGTTGCAAGGACAGAGGATGGAAGTAAGAGGACAGAGANATGAGTGGGATCAGGATGCATGATGTGAAATCCACAAAGAATCAAAAAGAGTAAAAAAAAATTTGGAATGATACATTGTGAATTAATTCAAAACTTTAGTCACAAAACAGTTAATTCAGTGACTACTTCCTTCACTCTGATATCAGCATAGTAGTAGTGGAATCAAGGTAGAAAGGTGTTCACAGATCACAAATATCAAGGTAAATAGCATATGATATAAATTATAGCCTTCCATTGTTTTCTAACAGTTCTTATTAATTAATATTTTAGCTTTTGGCAGTTTGGTCATGATTTTAAAAGTAATATGCAAATAGAAACTTCCTGAATTAGCTCATTTGAACCACTGAACTATGGTAATTGGGTTTCTCTGCCTAGTCTTCTAGGTTTTTAACTGACTTCTTCAGAAAGGTAACTATATTTATTTTAGAATTACAAAAAGTGCTCAGAATCTTATACCTGTTTCTAAATTGTTTTCATTATGATATAGTTATTTGGATTTTGTGAGAGAACTATTTTGACAGCCAATTGAACAGGATAGTTACAGTAAGCAGTGTTAGAAGTTTTTTTTTGTGTCTAATCAGATTTCATTATTTTCTTTATGCAAATGTAGTACTTTTGTGTATTTTGGTAATTTCAACTTTCTTCTAGATTTTAGGTGACTGTAGCATTTACTAGCAATAGATATTCATATCTTCGGTTTGAATTGACGTGCCCTTTCAAAACACATTAAAAACAGTTCAGTTTTGTTTTTCAACAAAGTTCATATACAGTCTGAATAAAACATGAAATCAGGCCGATAATATGCTCAGTGCTTAAAACATACATTAGAAACATTCAAGAAGCAATTTCTTTTCATCTGATGTAATGATATATATGAGTTGTGCTTTCATCATTTTTTAGGACTGCANTTANTTGATAAATGTAGATTTATACGTTTATTTCATTTAAAAGGGATTATCTGAAAATTTCTCTGAATTATGTAAAGATTTCTTCATTTCTGTCATATCAAATAAAATTCAAGACTTCTAACTCTTTTTTTGTGGTACTTGGGATTGAATTTAGGGTTTCAGGCAGGCCGGGCAAGTACCCAACTCCAGCCCAAGATCCTTAACTACTGATTAATACAGACATAATCAGTGTATTATTAAGTTAGTATTAACCTTCCTTTAATGGGTAATATGTGTGCATGTGTGTGTGGAGCACAGAAGACAACCTTGGGTTCATTTGCTGGGATATTTAGTAGAAAATTTCAGATGGTCCTAAAGTATCTATTTTATATTTGACTTACAGCATTATTGTGTCAACCACAAAATCCTCTCCATTTAGACATTGTTTATGTATCTTTCATTTCATTATCTTTAGTCTGTTACTGAAAGTTATGAATGGTACCTACCTACTTAGTGTAGAAAGATCATGTATACACCTGAATCAGCCACTCTTGACCATGTGCTGTCATGTAAACACTAAGTGATTTTAGAGTTGAATTGTTATCAGTAATTGTTTAAAATTTAAAAAGTATTTTATATGTATGTCTTTTTTTGCATATTTANCTGTGGTTTTGCATACCTCTTACCTGTGGAGGCCAGAAGAGGGCATTAGATCCCCTGCGACTGGAGTTACAGATGTTTATAAGCTGCCATGTGGGTTCTTGGAGTTGAACCCAGGTCCTCTAGAAGATGAGCCAGTGCCCTTAACCACTGAGTTATCTCTCTAGCTCCTAATAAACACTTTTTACAAATAAATAATAAATAGATAAATATCAAAATTTTGAATGCAGAGGTATACATTGAATATAATTATAACTCTTCAAAATCTCTTCTTGGCTTAAATGTGTACATAAAAATTACTTATTTTGACTATTCTGTGTCAGCAATATCTAAAGAGTAAATGTCTTAGTAGTTTCTAGTGTGAGTCTTATTTTCATTTAGACTTTAAAAAATTAGTTAATTTTTTTTTGAGATTGAGGTCTCTCTATGTAGCCTTGGCTATCCTGGAACTCACTCTGTAGACCAGATTGGCCTTGAATTCATAGAGATCTTCTTGCCTCTGCCTCCTGAGTGCTAAGATTAAAAGGTATGTGCCACCACACCACCACATCTAGATAAAAAAAATTAAGTTATTTTTAATTAAAACATAATTATGTCATTTCCTCCTTTCCNTCCAGCCNCTCCCATGTCCTTCCTGCCTCCTCTCAAATTCATGACCTTTTTTCTTTAATTATTATTGTTACACATAAATATATCCATATATATGTATATAGATTTGTTTTGTGATTATTTTTCTATATTCATTCTATCAATATTTTTTTTCACTTTGAATTCTCTGGTGTTTTCCAAGGTATATATTTTGGACAAAGAACTTTTAATATTTATACGTTTGTATTTTCTATTGTTGAATAAATTCTGAATGAAAGCTAAAGGCTTTGGGCATTTTAATAGGCTTTTCTTCAAGTATACATTCTCTTAGATACAGTAAAAGACTGATAGTAGTACTAGTCAGCTGGCTGTTTCTCTAGTCATACAGAATTTNTCAATAGTGGCTGGGGAGATGGCTCATTGATCAAGTGCTTATTGTGCAATCTGATGACCTGAATTTAGATCCCTGAACCCACGTAAAAAGCCAGAGGCAGTAGTGCACATGCCTGTAATCCCAGTGTACTCCTACTGGGAGATGGGGGAGATGAGAGAAGAGTGTTTCTGGAAGATTGGTATACACAAAAGTGAACAAGAGAGTCCCTGTCACAAACAGGGAGGCCCTCGACATCTGATGTGTCCTCTGACATCTCTGTGTGCTCTGTGGCACACACATATCTACACACATACACACGGGGGGGGGGGACGAGAGAGAGCGGAGAGAGAGAGAGAGAGAGAGATCACTAATTGGTGAGATTCTTCTAGTGTAACAGAACTAAGTCTTTGGGTGCCAAAGGCTTATGGACTTAGTTCACATGCTTATAGCTCCATGTTCTGAGAAATAGTAGCTTGTGGTGCTAGATTATAAGCCAGTGTCTTTTGCTCAGGTTGCAAGTTTATTTTTCTAGGCTTTGATTGCAAGAGACATTTAATTGGTAGCTAGTATAAACCTCATCTTAAAAAAGTATTTATTTATGTGTGTGTGTTCACAGTGGCACACATGTAGAGGTCAGAAGACAACTTATGGGAGTCAAATCCCTCCTTCCACCATGTGGGTCCTAGAGAGAACTTAGATTATCTGTCAGACTTGGTGTCAAGTGCCTTTACCCACTGAGCCATCTGTCCTGTCTTCAGCTTTTAGCAGTAGGTAGTGGTAGCAGCACTCAATATCAGCTACTGTCATAGTTTCCAAAGCATTGGGTGAGAGACCCATGGCTCCTAACAGCAGCTAGTATGTATCTCTTGNGCATTGGGTATCAAGATCCTAGAGTTTGGCAGTTCCTTGAAATTCTTCCAGTAATCATTGCCCCAAATCTCTTGCCTTTGGCTCTGCATAGCCATCTCTGCACTTCTACCATCCTTGTCCTTTTGGATATCTGTTTCCCACCATTTCTGCCACTGACCTTTCTCTGGAACTTTTTAGCCACTTTCTTGCCAGTATTCTATTTCTGTTACTACTAGTATGACTGTTGCTGTTATTGCCACTTGTCATTACTACCACCTCATTTTTCTTCTTTGTTTTTTACCAGCTCAGCCTTCTCTATTTGATGATAAAAATCCACTTCCCATCAGGAAGAAGCCTTTTATTATGCCTAATTTTGCAACACCAGGGCCAATATGGGTGTCTTCTAGGTAGTGTGCTTGTATAGTCAGGAGAGAGTAACCATTCATGCAAATGAAGGATTGTAGTTACACTAATCAAAATCCTTTAGCTGGACCACCGAGGGAAGTGCTCCCTCTGGTATGGTATGATGAAAATGACTTTTGGAGTGCTGCTTTCTAAGCAAGGTATCTGGACTGGTTACTCTTCAGCTATGTTATGGTTGTAATGGCCCTCTGCATCTGTTGGGAGTGTCCTCAGAGTGGCTGTGAGTATTACTGCTCAGATGGGAAAGGTATCTTGGCAGTTGGGAGCCAAGGAATACCACAGTGTCGTACCATACAACAAATCTCACACTCACATGAGATTTATTGGGAGGGAAAAACCCAGGACGGTGGTTGCCTCTGCCCAGGTGAGAGGCAGCAGAGAATTGAACAGAAGACAGTGTTTATATGGCATTTCTTGTGGGTGGAGCTTTCCAGAGTGGCTTGAGAATGGAGGGATTATGTGGCCTGATTTTGGGTCAAGCTCAGAGATTGTTGGGATTTCTTTTTTCTGTAGGGCGTGTTATGTCCAGTGTCCCACATCTGGGGGCTGAGAATGGCTGTTACAGCCATTAGAGAAATCTGGAGGCAGAGCCTGGCCCTTGGACCACCTCAGGGATGGGTCCTGGCTGTTGGGAATTCCTCAGGGGCAGGAAAAGCCACCTCTGCCACCCGAGTCAGTATGAATAGCCAACAGTGATTGTGTCTAAAACACCCACCAAGAGGACAGTTTGGCTAGTTGACAGTAAAGGATTTCTTGACTGACAGTGGTCTCATTTATTTATTTATTTNTTTGTTTGTTTATTTGTTTATTTATTTTGAATGTAATTTTTTGTTGATTCTTTTGAACTTCACATCATGCACCCCAATCCCACTTACTTCCCAGTCCCTCCATATCCACCCTTCATCCTTGTAGCTTTCCCCCACAAAGGAAAATTTAAAAGGAAATAAAAATTAAAAAATAAAAAATACAAGTAAAATATTAATTAAAAACAAACAAAAAACTAAAAAGAAAACAACAAACAAAGAACACTTTGCTCTTCCATCTTTCCTGCCTCTCTATCACCTCTTCATTTGTCTTGGTGACATTGGGAACTGTGGTATGTCACACAATAGACCCTTTTGTCCAAAAAGTTTTACTTGCAAATGTTTGNTGTGTAATGAGTTGTAGNTTAGCTTCAAGGCCTCTGGCATCTAGTACACCATCATGACCCTNACCAAAACTCCTCTCAGATATCCGACAGTGGTCCNGAGTCATAGAGATCCTGCGGCTATGGTTCTGCAGGACCAGCCCTTCATGAGTTCCAGGATGTCATAGATGGAGTAAATGTTGGGGTATGCCAACTCAAAGCCCTGGTTGTGTGCCTGGATGGTAGCTGAGTTGGTCAGTTTGGGCCACTGGGATCACTCTACTCACGTGAGGGTTGGACCCAGATTTCCCAAGTGTAGGGCCTCTCTCCAGTCCTATGAGGGGTGGGAACAGCTTTCCCAGGGCCAATGCACAGGATGGAGCCAGCTCAGCATGGACCTTGGACTTCAACACACATGGTTCACATGGGCCCCTGTAGTAACACAGCAGTGGACATCAATATAGACCCTGGCTGCAGCAGGACCACTGACTCAGATATGGCTAGCAGCAGCAGCTTGGGCCCAGACATCACCATGGCCCCAGATGGTAGTGCAGGCCACTAAGATCTGCATAGCCCCAGCAGCAACATGACCCTCGGATATCAACATGGCCTCAGGTGTCAGCGCAGACACTGGGCATCTGCATAGCCTTTGGTGGCAGCAGGAGCCATGGACATCAACACAGACCCTGGTTCCAGTAGGGCCACGAACCCAGACATGGCCCTTGGCTGCAGCTCAAGCCTGGATGTTATCATAGTCCTGGGTGACAGTTGTTCTCTTAAGGGTACTATGTTTAAGGAAAGGGCCTGTCAATCAGGCCTTATCAAAATAATAAATAAAGAGAGAATGGTAAGGTCTTTAGACTTTCTCACTGCTAACAGGGCTCCATGATTCAGTGGAGCTGCACATGTGCTGTTGTCACACAATATTTTAACTTTCTCTTACCATAATGAAGTAGTAAGATAATTAGCTCAATAAAGAGGTTTATTTTGGCACATAGTTTTAGATNTTCAAGTCCACGATCAGGCAGCCTGTTACATTGAGCCTTTCGGATGGTTGTGCCAAACAGCAATGGTCAGGGAGCATATGGCCAAGCACTTTATACAGAATATGCACCAGGAAGCAAAGCAGGGAAGTCAGGACACCAGAATCTCCCATGGGCTCTCAATGACCTCCCAGGGGCTTTACTTTCTGAAGAACTGGTTGCCTCCCAGTAGTGCCACCCTGAGGACCTTAGGGGACACAAGAACCTTAGGGNACACAAACCATAATACACAGTATAAGACTTATAAGAGAAACTGTTACTAAAGATACATATTGATGAATTTATAGATGCTTTCTGAAGTGTACTCTACAGTACTGTAGTGAGTATAACGAGAATGAAGACTCAAGGTTGTGTGGTATAGTTTAGCACTGTAAAGTACTGGGTGGGAAGTGCATTGTTTCAGTTTCTGAGACAGGGTAGCCTGTCTCAAGCTAGCCTCAAATTCAGTATGTAACCCAGGCTGAACTCAAAATTTAGTTCACAAATACAGTTAAACACTATTGGAATTGGTATATTGTTGAGATTTCCTTAAGCCTTTATTGTAAGCACCCTTTTGTGCTTTCTGTAAATCATTTTGTTGGGGTCATTTTTCTCTGAGTAGAAATTGTGTGTAGGTGAGNAGTTCTTTTGCTGGCCTCTGGCAGCTTTTAAATCCCTTGGCATTTGACAATGGTGAGTAGTACCAGCAGACAAGAAGGTGTTCCCTCTAATTTTATAGCTCTTGTTTAAGGTACTAGATACTAGGACCCTGAACTATATGGTAATAAGTGTTACAGCTCTTGTTCAGGCATAGCTTACAAAGGTCACATCTCTTACAGAGGTCTGGGAAGTTGGAATTCCTTAGCCCTTGCTAATGTAGTTATTTAATAAACCTAGATATTGAGATTCAGCTTTTGTTGTTGTGTCCATCTCTGGTGGTTCAACCTCTTATGTGGCTATTAAAGCAGCTAGCAGCTCAGCTACTGCTTTCCCACCATCTCTGCTGATGTTGCTTCCNTTGTGATTCATCTCAGCTTTCTCTATTAAAATTAGGCAAGAAAAGCTCTGATCCCTAATGCTGTGTATGTGCCATCACCCTTCCCTCAGAAGACATGGGTTATTAAATGAAAATTTCTGTGTCAGGTGTGTGATGCTGCCTCACAAGTTATTAGTCAGGGAGGCTCCAAAGTTTGATTTACATTTCCTTATGGGGAGTCTATTAAACAAGCTTTAAAATAGTAACAACAGCCAAATCACACCTGAGATGCTGAGATCCTGGAATTGGGTCCTTGAGGCTGTGTGCCACAGTAGTTGGAGTAATTCCAGAATAACTCTTTCAGTGTGTGTTGGGGTGACAACTAATAGTCACTCAGTCCACAAGGTGGGATGGTGCCTCAGTAGTCCCATTCTGGTGCTGGGACTCTGGTGAGTTCCTAGAAAGCTGCTGATCTCTGTTACATTATGAAAGCTTGGAAATGCTGGTTCTACTGTCAGCAAAGGAAGTAGTGGCAACAGCAGCGCAACAACAGGGCAAATCAACCCAGTGGCAAGAGAGAAGGCCAAGCAAGCAAAAGGCAAGAGAATGAACTTCCTCTAAAGTACCCTTTTTCATGTGGGCTCCTACCAGAAAGTGCTACCTACATTTGTGTTGAGTCTTCCTACAATAATTAGGACAGTTCTTCAGGTGAAACTCCCTACTCAGGTGATTCTAATTTGTGGCAAATTGACATTAAAACTGGCCACAATAATAGCTAAGGATATTAAACTTTTTTATGTTTTTATTGGCCATTGGTTTTTCTTTCTTATGAAAAGATTTATTTTTATTTTATGTGTATATATGAATGCTTGTATGTATTTATGTGTACCATGTGCATGACTGGTATCCATGGAGGTCAGAAGAAAGTATCAGAGCTCCTTGAACTGGAGTTAAAGATGGTTGTGAGCTGCCATGTGGGTGTTAGGAACTGAATCCAGGTCCTCT
>LZPO01027435.1:65472-101986 GCA_001675575.1 Neotoma lepida | reverse complement strand
ATGTGTGTATGCATACATGTGTGCTGGTGCTCATAGAACCTAGAAGAGGGCATCAGATTCTCTGGAGCTTGAGTTAAAAGAGGTTATGAGCCCCCTGACATGAAGAGAACCAGACTCCGTTCCTCTGCAACAGCACTCTTTAACTATGGAGTCTTTTCTCCAGTGCCCCCTCTTAAAGCTATTGAAAATGAATTATTTTTCTTAATTTCTTTCTTCACCACTTTATTATTGATATATAGAAAGCTACTGATTTTTTAATGTTTCTTTTTGTATTCTGNTGCTTTGCTGAAAGTATTTATCAGACCTAAGAGTTTTCTGGTGACATCCATAGCATTCTTTAAGTATAAGATCATGTCATCTGCAAATAGAATGATTTAACCTCTTCCTGTCCTATTTGTATNCCTTTTATTTTTTCTCTTATTGCTCTAGCTAAAATTCTGAGCACTATATTAACAGTGGGCCCCTTTTTGTCATTCATATTTTGGAGGAAATGTGCTCAGTTTCTCCATTTAGTATAAAGTTAGCTTATAGACTTGTCATATGTAGCCATTATTATTTTGAGGTATGTTCCTTCTAGTCCTAGTTTTTGAAGATTTTATTATGGAATGATGTTGGATTTTTGTCAAAAGGCTTTTCTGTATCTATTGAGATGATCGGTTGTTTCTATCCTTACATCTTTTTGTATAGTGTATTGCATTTATTACTTTGCATATGTTGACCCAACCTTGCATCTCAGAGATGAGACCAGTTTGATGGCAATGTAAGATATTAATATGATCTTAAACTTGTTTTTTGAATACTTTGTTGAGAGTTTTTAAATCTCTGTTCATTAGGGAAACTGGGCTATAGTATCTAGTTTTTGTATCATATAAAAATAGATATCAGAGAAGGTTCCCTAGGCCACTTAGAAGAATGTGCATTTTTTTGTTGTTGTTGTTTTGTTTTTTGAGACAGAGTTTCTCTGTGTAGCTTTGCGCCTTTGCTGGAACTCACTTGGTAGCCCAGGCGGGCCTAGAACTCACAGAGATCTGCCTGCCTCTGCCTCCCGAGTGCTGAGATTAAAGGCATGCACCACCACCGCCCGGCAGAATGTGCATTTTTTGTTAGATGTGCTGAATCCAGTGAATTGATTGTATAATTATTTAATGCTGATGTCTCTTTAATGGTTTGAGATGCAAGGACCTACCTAAGGCTCTTAGTGAGACAGTGAAGCCTTTCACTATTACTATATCAAGATTTATCTGACCTTTAATGTGCTTTAGTGTTTGTTTTATGCTATTGGGAAACCCTTAGATTCATTGGAAATTTTTTTTTACAGTCATTACAGCATCCTGATGAATTGTTCCCTTTATTAATATGTAGTTGCCTTCTTTATCTAGCTTTTCTTGGAGGGTATTTTATCATATATGAGAGCTTAATTTAGTTATTTCTGCATGCAGTTATGTAGTCTAAGTCTTTATATTCTCTCATATTTAATATTCCTTGTCAGTATACAGGCTATCTTTTGTTATAAGTAATTATATAAAATGAATTACTATAGTTAAGTTGCTGTTATATATTATTGGTTGGCCTTATAATTTATTATACTCTGGGTTAAAGGATAATAGTAATTATGCCATTCATGTTTTATTTGAAGAAATTTTATTAGGAGAAATAGAAATGATTAGAAACTGAAATGGCTTTTTAAAAAGAATATATTTCTGTGTTGGTNAGGATATCTGTCACCAAACCTGACCACTTTAGTTCAGGCCTCAGCACTCACATAGTACGAGAGAAGGGACTCCTACAAATTGTCCTCTGACCTCTATGCATGCTACACACACATACAAACAAAATTAATTATTTTTTACTAAGTGAAAATAGTTTTAAAAAGAGTATAAGAAGAACTATTTGTGAAATCTTCCAAACCGGTGCATTCTTTTTTTAAAACTTTTTTATTTAATAAAAATTTTTCTTTTCCTTTTACATACCAACCCTGTTCCCCCTCCCTCCTCATCTCCTGCTCCCCTGCTACCTACTCCCATCTCACCCCCATTCCCTCTTCATAGAAGGTAAGGCCTCCCTTGGGTAGTCAACATAGGTTGGCATACCAAGTTGGGACCACACCTATCCCCCCCACCCCCGCCTGAATCAAGGCTGAGTAAGGCATCGCACCACAGGAAATGTGCTCTAAAAAGCCAGTTCATGTACCCGGGATAAAGTCCTGGTCCCATTACCAGGGGACCCACAAACACATCAAGCCATGCACCTTTCACCTACATTCAGAGGGCCTAGTTCGGTCCCATGCAGGCTCCCCAGCTGTCAGTCCAGAGTCCATGAGCTCCCACTAGCTTGGGTCAGCTATTTCTGTGGTTTTTCCCATCATGATTCTGACCCCCCTTGCTCTTATAATCCTTCCTCCCTCTCTTCCACTGAACTCCAGGATCTTGGCCAAGTGCTTGGCTGTGGGTCTCTGCATCTGCTTCCATCAATCACTGGATTTAGGTTCTATGATGACAATTAGGGTAGATACCAATCTGAGTGCAAGGGAAGGCTAGTTCAAGCACCCTTTCCACCATTGCTATGAGTCTTAGCTGGGGACAATCTTGCGAGTTCCTAAGGTTTTTCCTAGCTGCAGATTTCTCCCCATCCCCTTTAATGGTACACTCTGTCAAGATATCTCTTTCATTGCTCTCCCTCCTCATCTCTCCCCCATGTTCCCACCTCTCATTCCCTCCCATCCCTTCCCCTCTATTCCCCTCTCCCAGTTTACCCAGGAGATCTTAACCCTTTCCTCTTCCTGGGGCAATCGATGTGTGTCCCTCTTAGTGTCCTCCTCTTTACCTAGCTTCTCTAGGGTTGTGGTTTGTAGCCTAGTTATCCTTTGCTTTGCATCTAATATTCACTTATAAGTGAGTACATACNGTGCCAAACATTCTTAAATAATGCATTCTTAAATAAATCTAAATATTAGAGTCTTAAAATTGTNTCTGTAACTGAAAGCTGGATAACTGTAAGTTATTGATAAGATGATGATGTAAGTTTTGAACACAAATGACCTGTACACAATACTATACTTGTGAGTCATTTGATAGACTATTTCTATTTTGTAATTATTTAACATTTTACTTATGAAGTATTTAAGGCTGTAGTTNTCTCCTGAGGATACAATCTAGTTATATNCATGGTCATAAAATCCCAAACTAATGCTCTTCCTTCAACTCTGAATTCTTGATGTGCAAAGTGGTTGTTTTAATAGAATATTTATTACACTTCCATTCTCTTTCAATATATATGAGATATTAATCACAATTTATATTTAGTTAACTGGACTTTTTGTTTGTTTTACAGGGGATCTTTCCTGCAAATTATATTCATTTGAAAAAGGCAATTGTCAGTAATAGGGGGTAAGTAATTAACCTAAATTAATTTGTAATTATTAGAGGTTGCAGAGGAAGTCTGACTTGGTTTAAAATATACTATTGAAAGGATTTTTAAAAATATGCATTATTTTTATATAGAATCCCAAGCTCTAATTTTTTAAATCATATTCTGGATAAATACCCTTAGCTGTAAATTTTGTCAAAGCAGTTACATATATAGTGTCTTTTATAAGTATATTAGGTAGGACTATCATTTATAGACTAGGTATTAGAGATAAATTTGTCATTTCACTGTTACATGTCAAAGTGAAGGAAACTTTTAAAATCTTTTATTTATAAGTAGAGATTAAAAAAATTTAAAGGTATACCTTATGGATAGAAAACATTATTATGCAAAATGAATACATTTAGCACACATTTGAAAAACAAAAATCAGTTTTGTTTCTGTTTTGCTTGTTTGTTTTTGAGACAGGGTCTCACTATTAGCCCTCATTGGCCTAGCACTTGCTATGTCAACCAGGGTGGTCTTAAGTCACAGAGACCTGCCTGTTTCTGCCTCCAGAGTGTTGGAATTAAAGGCATGCGCTACCACAGTTTAGTGTTTTTATGGAATTCCTGAATGTATGAATGAGTGGGTCTCTGATTCTTGTGTCGTTTCTTGGATTCTTTTTCTTCTGTTTGTTCAGTTCTGATGTGTTTTGTTTTATCTTACTATATTTTATCTCATTATGTTTTATTTTATTATTATCCATTAAAAGCCTGTTTGTTTTTGAATGAGAGGGTATGGATCTGGATGGGAGGGAGGTGGCGAGAAATTGGGAAGACTATGGGGAGGGGAGACTGTAATCAGGATATATTATGTGAGAAAAAAATCTATTTTCAATAAAAAATTTAAATAAAATCTTAAGACATTTATACAACAACAACAAAAGAAAAAATAATCTTCAAAGAAAAGAGATGAAAATAAATATATAATATACTAACATTGATTATTTTACATGTTGAGAGTCCTTTTTAAGGTATTTGTTGTTGTCATGGTGTATTTATAAAGTTGTTTAATTTTTAAAAATTCATTTTAAAATGTAAAATTGAAGTAGTGTTTACTCTTCAACTAAGAAAGCTTTTGTCTGCAGAGTGAATAAGCATCAGAGTCCATAGTCATTTAAAGTTCAGTCATGAAGACATAAAATACATTAGTAAAGTATGAAGTGGAATTTAATGTAGGAAATTATTTGTGCTCATGTTTATCAGCACCACGCTCTAACCAACTGAGCTAACCGGCCAGACTTGTGCTCATGTTTAAAGGGTGAAAAACAAAAGAGGAAATACTGATATCAACTAAATAATGATAACAACAGATACCAGTCTACTCAAATGGCTGGGGTACAAAGTACAGTAAGATGGGGATACTAGATCCTAAGAACTGAAGGGAATGGGTCTTGAGACATTGGAGCTCAATGAGAAAGGGAGACAACAGGGCTGCTGGTGGTGTTTATGAGCAATGTGGCAATAAGGGCAGACTCTGTCAAGTGCCAAAGACAACTGGATGTTAAAGCCCGTTTTCATAACCCACTTGATTGCAACTGCTGAAGTTACCTACATAAACTTTCAGAAGCAACTGAAAACAAAGAAAAGGAGTGGCAATATACTGAAGCTTGCACAGCTCTGTAAGACTAAGAATAGTGTAAAATCAAGACTTCTTCCCAGATGGGGTAAAGAAGCAAAGTNTAACAGGCATCTAGTGTCCCTGCCTTTCAGTACACTGTTTTAGAAGAAAGTGATGTGCGGCTCCTTGTGCACAGTATAGTTCTGCAAGATTGAGAAAGGATATACAATCAGTTTTTTTTCCTCAGAGGGAGAGAGAAGAGCAGGTCTTTTCAATACACTACCCTAGAGAAAAGAGATGGGTGATTTACTGTGGCTATTTATGGGTATGAACAATTGGAAGGAGACTTGTAATCTTGAGATTCTCAGGAAGAATGGAGGAATAATACATATCCATAGAAAAGATTTTGAGAGGTTCCTGGATTCTCAGACAGAGTGATTGGTGAGAGCCTTTCCCTGTTGAAGCCAGTCCATAAACACCAAGGGAGATGGCTGTTTTTATTTTTCATTTTGCTAATAGAAAAAGTAAAATTTACAAAAAATACAGAGTCAAGTGATATGATGTCTTATAATTGATGCTAAAAAATGAAATTCTATGAATTACCTGACAAAGAATTTAAAATAATATTTAAAAAAAAACCCAATGAAATATAAGAAAATAGATACAGATAAGTTAATTAGAGAAATTATGTCTGAACAGCATAATCAACAAATAAATAGAAACCACAAGGGAAAAGTAAATGAGAACCTAACACAAATTCTGGAGCTGAAGAATATCACACCTGAATTGAAATATTCAATAGAATAACATTCTTGATATAATAAGAGAAATAATTGATGAACTCAGAGGTAGATACCTGAAATGATCTGTGCATGGGACAAATAGAATAAGTGAAGAAAGCCTATGAAGTTTATGGGACATTATATGCTATATGGAATTACCAGAAGGAGAAGTGAGAGAGAAATGGACAAAAATTGGAAAGAAATAATGACTGAAGACTTTTCAAATTTAAGGTGGGAAATGGACATCAGTTATTAAAGCCCAAAGCACACTGTTTAGATAAGTTAATATGTAGATCAATGCATCTTATAACCTGACTGTCATGAGTCAAAGACAAATATTTTGAAAGCAACAAAAGAAAAAGGAACTTGCGTACAAGGAAGCTTTATAAGATATGGCAAATTTCTCAGTAGAGACTTTTCAGAATACAAGAGAATTGAAGGATGAATTCCGCATACCATAGGAACAAACCATTTAGCAAAAATATTGTGCNTAGTAAAATGACCCTTTAGAGATAAGATTTTCTCATACAAATAGTAGCAGAGGTAATTTATCACAAGTAGACTTNCGTAGCAAGAAATACAAGAGTTCTTTAGGTTGGAGTAAAAAAGGTGCTTGCTATATGACATAAAAGAAAATGAAAGTATAGAATTCATGGGTGAAGGCAAAGATAGAAACATGAAGACATAAATATTATCAAGGTAGTAATAAAATCACTTGTAATATTAATATAAAATTAAAAGACAAGTATTAAGAATAATTATAGTTGCAAAATTTATCAGTGAATACATGCTGAGGTTAGTTGTGATGTCNGTAACAAAAATTTGGGGAAGGAATTGTAGAATTTTTGTATGCAATTAAAAACTATAAACTTANAGGCTGAGGAAATGGCTCATCAGGTAGCATGAGAATCTGACTTCAAATCCCTGGCACCTATATACAAAGCCAGGCATGGTCATATGTACCTGTAACCCCTATGCTGCCTGGGATAAGACAGGAGGAGCATGTTAGCCTATAGAAACCCTGCCTCAGGAGAATAAGGTGGAGCACTTTATAGAGCAGGACACATGGGGTCTTCCTCTCTGTCCTTCACATGGGCACATACCTCCCCCACATGTATATGCCCCCTCTCTTTCACACACACATTCATGCACACACAATATCAGCTTAGAATAGATGATTATAAGATGCATTATGTAAGTGTCATGGAAACCACGAAGAAAATATATATAGAAATTTAGAAATGGTCTAGGCTAAATATAACTTTGTAGTAAAGTGGTTGCCTAGCATGCAAAAGCCCTGTGTTCAGTCCNCACCACTAGAAAATATCAGAGAAAAATATAAAGGAAGATTATAGGATTATAATAGTTCTTGTAGGACACTATGCTAGCTTAGGTGCAGATGTTCATTGGGGTAATAGAAAGTGGTAAGGTACTGTATCAGTTTTGGCATTTGAGCTGATAGAATTTTCTTTTTTTATTTTTCCTTTCCTTTCCTTTCCTTTTTTTTTNAAACAGGGTTTCTCTGTGCAACAGCCCTAGCTGTCCTGGAACTCACTTTATAGACCAGACTGGCCTCAAACTCACAGAGATCTACCTGACTCTGCCTCCAGAGTACTAGGATTAAAGGCATATACCACTACTCCAGGCTAATTTTCCAATAGCACATATATATTACAGATAAAAGAAGATGTGACTTTTCCAACTNAGGATGTAGTTTGGAAAGGATATGTTTTCAAGAAGACATAAAATACTCCCAATCTTGATTATATTGTGTTTGAAGGGTTAACAGATTTAAATGGAGTTGTAAATTAGGCAGTTGTCTGTCTGAATGTGAAGTTGTGTCAAGTTGGAAGTCACGAAAATTTCTGTTCATTTTAAAGCTAAGGGGCTGGTTGAAAACAAGGAGTTAATGTAGCTAGAGATGAACTGAAGTGAAGACAGATTCTAGGGTACTGTAGCATTTCAACTTGGGTGGAAGAGGAGAATTTTTAATAAGATAGGAAAAGTTGTAGCCAGTGAGGTACATGGAGACAAGAAACACTCTTAGAGGTGAAGAACAGAAAACATTGCAGAGAAGAACCAGTTAAATATATGTGTTAATGTTGATGTTGATTAGAATGAAACCTGCAAGTGTGACTAGCATATTTGGCAACAGGAAATTGTTGCAGATTTTGAAGAGAGTAATTTTGATCAAAATGGAAGAGTGAAGGAGGCTTGACTGAGAACAAGAAAAGAGTAAGTAGAATAGAGTGTAATGACCATACCTTTTCAGTTCTTAATAATTTTAAAAATTTTAGTTAAAAGATAATTACAGTAATTCTCCTCTTCCCTTTCCTACCTCTAACCAATCCCATGTCCAGCCCCTTAATCCCTCTCAGATTTGTGGCCTTTTTTTTCTTTGATTATTGTTCTCACATATACATATATCAAACACATAAATATGTAAATATAACTTGTTAAATCAGTCCATTTAGTGTTGTTTGTATGCATATGATTTCAGGACTGACCACCTGGTCCTGGATAACCAATTAGGAGGCTCATCCCTGAGGAAGACTTAATTCTTCCTTTTCCAAGGGTTTTTAGTTGCCTATAGTTCTTTGTCAATGGGTGGGACCNCTTTAAGATTTTTTCCCTTCCATGTTATCATGTCTATTGTCATTGTTTGGGTCTTTTTAGGTAGGCATAT
Organism: Neotoma lepida; assembly: GCA_001675575.1. Lineage (NCBI taxonomy): Eukaryota > Metazoa > Chordata > Mammalia > Rodentia > Cricetidae > Neotoma > Neotoma lepida. The sequence goes on along the minus strand of LZPO01027435.1, from coordinate 93,550 downwards.
TGTTGAGGCATCATGGGTATAGCTTCCCTGTCATTTCTAGGAGACACAGTCTCATATCAGACTTCCTATTCATTTGTTTCTTATCCTGTCCCTTCATCCATGATGTTCTCTGAGCCTTAGTTATGGGAGTTGAGTTATAGATGTATTAATTGAGGCAGTCNTTCAAATTTTGATACATATAATTGCTTTAAATATAGTGCAAATTTTTTCCTACTTAGAATCAGCTTGCTTTCCATATTTTATAAATCTGCCTTTAACATCTACCTATAGTTAAGAGATAGAGATATAAAAATTGATGGCTTCTGAGGAGAGAGGGTCAGTTTTCTTTAAGGGTGTGGCTCATGGTAGGTTGACCACACTGGAGTGGATGACCCCACACTCAGAACNATATGAACAGCACAATTTGAAGTCAATGGGTTATTGAATTTTTTAAAAGAATACACGAAATTAAGGGTTAGGGGAGGTAAGGGTAAATCTGGGAGTTAAGGGGGAAATCTATCTATCTATCTATCTATCTATCTATCTATCTATCTATCTATATTATATGTTTTTTAATTGGAATCAATTGCTATAAGCTAATATCTGCTATGATAAAACTCAAATCCTGGTCCTGATAGAAAAACACTAGGAATATGATCAAGATATATTTTATGAAATTCTTAAAGAATTAAAAATATTTTTAAAAAGCAACAACAACAAAAAATTACCTCATACTGATGCTGGCCCTTTAGAATTGTCTNCTTAACTACAAACTCATTTTGTAGTTAAGTAATGTTATCTAGACACAGAAGTCATTTTTGGCCTCCTTTCCTGAGAAGCTTCCCTGACTCTGCCTCTATGAGTGGTGGCCTTTTTCTTGTGAAAGGTCTGTCTCCAGTAGGACTTCCTCTGTAATATGACAATGTGCTACTAAATCAAACTCTCTATATTCTGCTGTGCTGTGTCCATGAATTTTTCCTTAGTCACCCTGAAATTCTGAAACTCCCTACAAAGTGTTAGTTTATTAGTGAAATTTTTTTTTTAAATAGCAACTGTAGCTGGATATTTTTTGTTTTTTGGTTTTTTTTTGTTGTTGTTGTTGTTTTTGGGGGGGAGATGTAATTTTTTCTGAGACAAGGTTTCTTTGTGTAGTAGCCTTGGCTATTCTAGGACTAGCTCTGTAGACCAGGCTGACCTTGAACTCACAGAGATCTGCTTGCCTCTGCCTCCTGAGTGCTGGAGTTAAAGGCATGCACCACCACTACCCTGAATCATTTTTAAAAAGAAGAAAATGAGATATTTTTACTTTAAGCATGCTGTTGATTGAAAGCTTCATTAGGAAAGTTTTATCAGTCTGGCTCTGCAATGAGCACAACACCTAATATTTTCAAATGCTATTTGGAGGACAGGTGCTTACTTAAGCTGCACTTTGTAACCCAGTACATTTTGTTGGCTTAAGGTCTGATCTTATAGAATTAAGATTTTTTTTGGAGGGGGGAGTGTTTTGGGACAGGGTTTCTCTTCATAGCCCTGGCTATCCTGGAACTACCTCTGTAGACTAGGCTGGCCTCGATTCTAGAATGAAGAATTCTAATGTTGAAGTTTGCATAGATTTTTGTGAAACAAAGCCTAGAAAACTAAATGTAGATTGAATAGTGATTCTAGTGTGATTACAGGAGGTGTGGGTGCAACAGAGGTTTCCTACTGAGATCTGAGCTTGTTTTACCCAACAAGGCTGCATTAGGGGATGGCTTGACCATGTGTGTGGTTATCACGTGTTTGGAAGGATNTACACTTGGCTGTGCTGGGGGAACTCTTTTGCCCTGCTCCCCTGGCATTCTTATAAAAAGCTCCTCTGAAGAAACAGAAGATGCCATTGGATATTGATCTAGGTCCTTCAGAAGCTATCGATACTTTGTTTCTGTCTGTCTTCTCCACACTATCTTTTTATCTAAATATTTCTTATCCTTCTTTCCTCAAGAGTACCCTAGGAGCTGGCCTCCCACAGATGGTGCCAGAACTAGGGACATAACTAGGGACTTGGCAAATGAAGAGTAGGGGGCGTTGGGGGAGCAGGAGGACATGCCCAGTAATGAATTAAAGGTAAAGGCCATGGTATTCTATTTTCAAGAGTAAAATTGTATATAGATAAAGCAAAGCAGCTGAAAGAAAAGCCNAAGTGAGAAGTTAGGCTGCAGTGAGTATCTCTCTGTGTCTAGGTTTCTTTTTCTCTCTCTTAATTTCTATCTATTAAAATTAAGTAAAATATAGGGTTAGGTATAGGAATACTGGGTAAGAAGAAATTTAAGATAAGAGTAGAATTTCCCTAGTGTCAGAATGGGGCAGGAAAATAGTAAGCAGATCTTCAAAGATTCACTTGTAGAAAGCTTAAAAACTAGAGGGGTTAAGATAGAACCACAACAAGTATGGAGATTTTTCGAGTTCATAGAGGAACTGCCTCCTTGGTTCTCTGACTATGAGAATCTGAACGCAGACTCTTGGAGGAGAATTGGAGCAGAAATGCAAAAATACTATAAGGCAAATGGGCCAGAAANGATTCCCGTGGAAGCTTTTGGCCTGTGGACAGCTTAGATCTGAGTCNTGAGCCNCAGGGGAAAATTTTTCCTTGAGGCGGAACAAGGGCAAGACAAAACCCTTGGTTCCAGTGCTGCTGGATGAAAACGCTTGTTGATAACATTGTATCGTACCATCTTGGCCATGAAGCCTAGTTTAGGGAACAGCAGTCTTGGGGAAAACTTAGTAATTTCTGTTACTCAAAGAACTGGGAGCTCTTCAGATCTCTTTTTCTTTCTGTAAGGGCAGAATTAGACCCACCTGGAGGGAACATCTGTCAGAATGGGAGAGTCATCTGTAATTGCCCTAGCACAAAAGTCCCCTGGAGCACTGCAAATCCTCACTGTTAGCACTATGTCTCCTCTTCAAGCCAACATTCAGGAGACAGCTAGCAGGGGGGAAGAAGAGCGAGGTTAAGTCCCTAGCAGTAGCTGCAATGGCAGCATGAGAAAAGCTGAGGCTGCCTTTGGCCATACAAACACGGCAGAAACAGGGATGCAAGCCCCTACTCCCAGAGCAGAAAGCAGTTAGCAGAGGGCTGAGCTGTGGCCAAGGTGTCAGGGACCCTGCACCTGGGGGGAGGAGACAAGCAGGGACAAAGGGGATCTATTGGGAGGAAATCTCTCTGAAGAGGCTCTTGTTTCAAGTACTCTCATTGTTTTTTCACTGACCTGGTGAGGCAGGTGAGTGATTCTCGAGAGGTTTTCATTTCTGGCACCAAGCGCTAGTCCATGCGTGTGAACGGGTAGGCATGACCCACTCCAGGGACAGTGCCAGGTGGAGAGCTTGATTAAGGAGGTACACTTGTCAAACTGTAATGCAGGTGTCCTAATGTGAGCTCGGGAGACAAAAACTTCCCGTGGCAAAAGAGCAAAAGCTTGATCTTGATTTCAGTACGAATACAGACCGTGAAAAAAGAGCCCTTTTAGGCCAGAGTGAGTCCAGACAAGGCTTTCATATGTTCCCCTTAATAGAGCAGCAAGATGCCCAGGGAAATATCATGCAAAAGCATGTTCCAATTTCTTTTAAACAGCTTAAAGAGTTAAAAATGGCTTGCTGCTGATACAGGTACAGCCCCAATATGCCACTTTTTCCCAAGTGCTGTTAGAAAGCTTAGCTTACCTCCTGGGAACAGGAAATAGGTGAACAAAGCTTGCCTGTCAGGAAGGATTGAAAATGCTAGTGTCACTTGTCAGGCCACTTTGAGATACTTTAGAAAGCAAGGGAGAGTGGTCCAAGCACTGGGAAGTTGCTTTGGGTATGGAAAAAGCTTAAGGATGAATAAGGAACCTGGGTTGTGCTTTAGATGCAAGAGGGAAACATTAGGCTAATAGAAATCTATAAAAAAAAAAAAAAAGAACAAGGCATTATTGAAAGAGCTCATGGCAGTCTTAAAATGCACCTTCAAAAAAGAAGGGGGAAATTGTTCCCTCAGTCATCAAATGAAGCTTGATGGTTGCCAGAGCATTTGGTGTGGTGTGGAACAGAGGAATGTCAGCTCCAATGACGCTCCTCCAGAAGAGCTGGAGTAAGAGCAGCAGAACCAGTGTTTCTGATATTGACATTCCCTCCTGCAGTTGGGGGAAAAGCTGGAGACTAAGGAGTCCCCCAGACTGCTGAGGAATTTGGGACAAAGTTTTTGTCACCATTTAGTAATGAAACAGAGCCCAGAGCCACACCGCTTCTGTTTACTAGCAGCAAATTAATGTGTGGCTCCTTTAAGAGAGAGTTTGAATCTTACTAGCTGAACCAAAAAGCGGCTCAGTTACTATGGCAGCCATTCTCTCCCTGAGTCAAGGCTTCTCAGGAAAGCTAGTTGAAAGTGCTGCTGTAACTGAGTGAAGTTTCAGCAATGTGTGTTTGAATTGTGGCACACAGGGGAGCTGCAATAAGTAAAGGGACAGCCCCCTGGCTGGCAACTGTATGCCACTGGGCTCACTTCTACCAGTTTTGGAACAGCTGAGAGGGCCTGGCAGGAAAGGTGGCTTTGGGGGAGTGGTGTCATCCCTAGTGTTACAGCCCCTTAGCAGTGACATTCACTGAATTCTGGTGTCTAGGGACTCTAGACCCACTGACCAATTAGGCTCTGACTTCAAACTGTCAGGAAAATTTTCAGGATGATATCAAAGCTGACTGAACTCTGAATTACAGGAATGAAGCAGTTTTGAGTTCACCTACAATCTTAACTTTGGTATCATGATTTGCGTATTCTCTGTCTTGTTCAAAGAAAATGTAAATAGTTCTGTTAATAGATCTTTTCTACATGTTTGCTAAAGTCTGTAAAGTAGTCCTATAGAGTTTACTTTTTTAAAAGTGTAAATATATAGTAATATTCATGCTAGTTGTAAATATGTATAGTAATAGACATACTAGAATTATGTTAATTTATTAATGAACTATGATTTGGTGAAGCTAAGGAAATAATCTTAAGTTTGATGCAGTTTATTGGATGCGTTTGCATTGAGAGTTTTGATTTAGAAAAGGGCTTGGCACAGCTAAGGCTGTTATAGACATCTTAGACCCATTCAAAAAGAACATTTCATCTTTTTATCCTCTACTCCTTTACTGGGGGATGTGGCAGCCCAGGGATCACTGTGGATGTTCCAGCTACTTGCAAGCTCTTAGTAGGGACCTGAATCAGAGCTGAGTTAGGCTCTGTACCCCCTCTTGTCAGAGGCTGATAGTTAAAGACGAGCAACTTTCTTCTTGCTAGCTTCCAGCCTAGACCAGAGCATGCCTGATGGAAAGTGTGTCTCCATGATGGGTAAGGAAGATTAGTAAAGAAGGATGACCTAAGACAGGCACAGTCTATCTGGAGAGCCTAGGGGGTCCTTGATTATATAAAGAGGGGGGAGCTGTGGGGGCTCACAGAGGTTTCCTACTGAGATCTGAGCTTGCTTTACTGAGCAGGGCTGCATTAGGCGATGGCTTGACCACGTGTGTGGTTACCAGGTGTCTGGAAGGGTCTGAACTTGGCTGTGCTAGGGTCAGTCAGGTCTATTGCCTCACCCCTTGGAGTTCCTATAAAAAGCCCTTTTGAAGAGACCGAAGGGGCTGATAGATATTGATCCAGGTCCTCCCAAAGCTATCCTGTGTTTCTGTCTGTCTTCTCCACACTATCTTTCTATCTAAATATTTCTTATTTCTCTCTCCTTAAGAGTACCCTGGGAAAAAGTGGGAGCCCGCCTCCCACAAGGAGGGGAAGTTTTGGTGCCATAATTTCTCTTCATTAGTGTTGGACTTTTAATCAGTTGAAATGTATTTCTGTACCACAATTTAGGCTTCGATAAAAGTTTGCTTAGTTGTCTTATAACATAAAAAAAAAACCCAACAGAAAAAAGAAACATTTTAAAAGCAAACTAAAAATATGACAACTTAAAGTTTTGTATAGGAAAATTCTGATATAGCCTATTTAAATAACTTATTAACCAAATAGAAACAAGCTTTCCAGCACAGGCAGTACAAGTTTTTCAAAAAGCAGCTTGCATACTATAAGACACTGACAGTCAGGGTCAAGCTTCCACACAAATAGGCAGTGGTGCANTGCAGATATGTGGTACAAACTCAGAGCATGTTCTTTAATTGGGAAGCTTTTGCTATAGGCTCATAACCTGCTCTCATAAGACCCCAAATTTTAATCTTTCTGGGAAAGATTTTCTGGGAAAAGCACTTGGAACATAGATTTTGTTATTTTGTTATGGAAACAGAAAATCAGGTTGTTTTTTTTTTCCCTTTTGTTTTCCACTAAGCTTTTCCTAGCAGGACCAGTTCTTAGGGGATATTATTTCTTATTTAAAGTCTGATAAATTATGGGGCTGGAGACATGACTTAGTGGTTAAAGCACTGTCTGCTTTTCCAGAGGACTGAGTTTGATTCCAAACAGCTACATCATGGCTAACTCCAGTTNCAGGGGATCCAGTGCCTCCTNCTGGCTTCTAAAGGCACTGCACATCCACAGTGCACAAATACACATGCAGGCAAAACACCCATATACATAAAATAAAATAAACCTTAAAAATGTTTAATAAATTCATTAGTAAATTTATCTGATACTGAGCATCTATTTGTTGGTAGACTTTTAATTATTATTTCTTCAATTTCATTGATTGGTCCATTTAGGTTCTTAGTTATTTGTTTTGTGATAGGCCATATGTTTATACATATTTGTCCATTTTTGTTAGATTTTCCAATATAGTGGGATATAAGTTTACAATATAGTCCCTAACAATCCTTTGGATTTTAATGATATATGTTGTAATATCTCCCATTACATTTGTAGTTTTATTCTTTTAGTTGTTTTGGCTAAAGGCTTATCAATTTTTTATCCTTTTAAAAACCAGTTATTTGTTTCATTAATCTTTTATATCATTATTTTTGTCCTGGTTTTACTAATTTCTCCCATGACCGTGACTCTTTTCTTTCTCTTGGTTTTAGGTTTGGCTTATTTTTTGATGTTTTAAATGTCTGTGAATGTTTGAGTATCCATAGCTCTAAAATTCCCTATTAGAACCTGCTTAGACTGTATCCCATAGATTCTGGCATATTGTGTCTCTATTTTTGTTTGATTCTATACATTTAAAATTTTCATCTTTGATTTTTGTAATGACTCACTATTCATTCAATTGTGTAATTTTAATTACATGTAGGTGTGTGTGGGTTTGTGCATGTGAGTACACTGCCCTCAGAGGGCAGAAGAGGGTGTCAGATACCCTGGAGCTAGACTTACAGGCTCTTGTGGTATGTACAATGTTGGATGTTGGGAACTAAGTTCATGTCCTTGAAGAGCAGTAAGTGCTTTTTAACAGCTCGCAGAGTTATTTTAAAATTACTGTATGCTTATATATTTTCTGTATTTTTTCTTGTTGTTGATTTTTAGTTTATATATATTACGATCTGATAAGATACACTGAATTATTTTAGTGTTTTTGAGTTTAAGACTTGCTTTATGGCCTGCAACATTTGTTTTGGAAGAAGTTTCAATTTTCTCATGACTGCAGGGTTGGACAGGATAGTTTGTTGATGTTTGTTAAGTCCATTTGGTCTATAGAATAGATTAAGTCTAATTTTTAAAAAAATTTTCTTGGATCACTTTATTAGTGAGATTGGATACTGAATCAATCTGTCTTTTTTTTTGTTTGTTTTTGTTTTTCTTTTTCGAGACAGGGTTTCTCTGTGTAGCTTTGCGCCTTTCCTGGAACTCACTCGGTAGCCCAGGCTGGCCTCGAACTCACAGAGATCCGCCTGCCTCTGCCTCCNGAGTGCTGGGNTTAAAGGCGTGCGCCACCACCGCCCGGCCAATCTGTCTTTATATTGATGCCCATCTGTTTCCTTCTCTTTTTTCATGTTTGGTTAGTTAAGTTTTTTTAAAAAAAAAAACTTATGTATTTATTTTTAATTTTTAAAAATTATTTTTAATTTTTTTTATTCTTCTCTCATACAATCCATCCCAACCACACTTTCCCCTCCCTCTACTCCTCTGGCTGTTGTCTCTTGGAGGCCCAACTGTTTCTTTATGTCCAGTAGTTTTTCTTTTATAAAGCTGGGTACAATGATGTTTCATGCAAATGTATTTAGAATCTTTATATTATCTTGATGAATTGTTTCTTTGATCAATATGTAGTGACCTTTGTTTCATTTATCTAAGTTTTGCTTGAAACATGCTTCAGTGGATACAAGGATAAATTACTGCTTNCTTTCAAATTTCACTTCCTTGGAATATAATTTTCTATCCTTTCATCCTGGCTTTGCNGGTGAAATCAGTATCTTGACAGACAGGATTGGTTTTTGTGTTTTAATCTAATTGATAAGCCTGTGTGTTTTAGTTGGAGAATTAACACCATTTCTATTCACGGTTATTGTTGAACATGTATTATTTTTTTGTTAGTTGATTTTCTTCCAATTATTTTAAATATTCCATATTCTGTTCCTTCCTTATTTCTCTTATAGTTTGGATAATTTATTGAGTTATTAATGTTTGCTTTCCTCATTACATTTGCTTTTCTAAATATCCCTATGAGGATTATTTTTTTCTGTGCTCTTGTGGTTATTTATCTGTGTCTTTTTGGTGTGGGGTCTTTTAAGTATTTTCCACAGGACTGACTTAGTTCTCTTGATCCCTGTAGTTTTGTACTGTCTTTACAAGTTAACTAGATGACATCATCTAGGTTGGCAGTTATTTCCTTGTAGGACCTGAAAAAAATTCCATGCCATATTAACCTTTAAAATTTCTGTTGAGAGTTGGCTTTTTTTCTGATGGGCTTGTCTTTATGAAATTTGGTTCTTNTTTTGTGGCTCTCAATAATAGTCTTTNTGTTGTACTCTGGGAAATGTAAGTATTTTGTGAAATGGAGTCTTTTTACTTATTAATTATTATTGTTGTTGTTATTGTTTTTTTGAGACAGGGTTTCTTTGTGTAGTTCTGGCTGTCCTGGAACAATGTAGTCCAGGCTGGCCTCAAAGACACAGAGATCCACCTGCCTCTGCCTCCCAAGTGCTGGGATTAGAGGAGTGTGCATGAAATCTTTCTTTTATGGCATATACATTTTTAAGTTCTAAATCCCTTCTGCACCTGTAGGTCCTTACCTTTCCCAAGATCAGAGAATTTTCTGTTTATTCTACTAAATGTGTTTTCTGTGCCTACTAATCTTAAGTTTGGTCTGTTATTCGTTTTCAAATACATGTTCTGTCTACAATTTCTTGTTTTGTTTTTTTTTTCTTTGCCTGCATCAGTTACTTTTGTTGCTATGACCAATACTTGACGAGAAGTAACTTAGAGCATGGAGGATTTATTTTGGTGTGTAGTTTAAGAAGAGATAATGTCTTCATGGTGGGGAATATTTAGTTGCAGGAATATGAGGTGATTGGTCACATTTTCTCAACAGTCAGGAAATAGAGAAGGGAATATGTACTGTTGCTGGGCTATAAAACTTCAAGTCCTGCCTCCAGTGTCTGACTTCCTCCAGTGAGACTTTATCTTCTAAAGATTCCCCAACATTCGAAAACAGCCACCGGCTGAGGACCAAGTTTGTATACATGAGCTTGTGGGAGACATTTCACATAGAAATTGCAGCACTGTTTGGATGTTATAATTCATCAACCATAAGACCTGCTATTCTTTCTTTCTTCTTAATCTATTTGAAGATCTCAACTGAGTTGTGTGTGTGTGTGTGTGTTTTTAACAGAAGGAAAAGCATAGAGGTTTATTTTTAATTTTATGTGCACAAGAGCATCATGGAAGAAATGAATACCCAAAACAGCATTGTGATTTGAGAGCTCATTATACTGTTTTAATAGGGGAAAAGAAGGGGCTGNGGAGTACTTTTGGAAGAGTAAGTGGCTGTTTAGAGGAGCATGGGGGGGAAGAGACATGTATAGAAGCACAAATGACATCTGAAAGGTAAATAGGCTTTGAGAAGAATAGTTGGGAGACCTGACAGTTTGTAAAAATGTTTATCCTGTGTATTGTATCAATTTTGCCTGGTCTCTTATGATACATCAGGTTTTGGTTGAAACTCCTAGTAAGAGGAAATTTGTGATTTTTTTTTAAAGGACCTAATTTTACATAGCTAAGAGAAAACTTCTCCCCGCACTGGTTGATTCTCAGATGTTTTCATCTCTAAAGAATCTTTATGCCCCTATGGCACAACTGTNCTTTCTTGGTATTAGTATCTCTTTAATGGATTATATTGTTTTACCAAAGAGAGGCTTTTAAATGTAGTAGGTGCTAACAGGGAACTAATTCTAAACAACATTTTTTTTCCACCTCAAACAACTTATTTTTCACTAAAAGGTTGAGTTTTTGTTTGGGATCTTTAAAAGCAATCATTGTATATTAAAACTGCTAAGTATTATAACCTCATATTTTATATAAATTGTGGAATTATATAAATGCAATATAACAAAGTTATCANAATAGAAATATATCTAGGCTGAGGAGATGGTGTAGTGGGTAAAAACATTTGTTATACAACATGAGGACCTGAGTTCAAAATACCCAGAATCCATGTAAAATCTGGAAATACAGCATCAGCATCTATAATCCCAGTGCCTCTCTGGGGAGATGAGAGGTGGAGACAGTAGAATCACTGGAAGCTTGTGGGTCAGCTAGCCACATGACTAATATATGGAATGTGTTAGGGTTTTTCTAAAGGAACAGAATTGATACAATGAAAAAATATATGTGATTTATTAGAGTGGCANACAGTCTCCCTGGGCAGTGGTGGTGCACGCATTTAATCCTAGCACTTGGGAGGTAGAAGCAGGTGGACCTATGAGTTTGAGGCCAGCCTGGTCTACTGAATGAGTGCCGGTACAGCCAGGGTTACTCAGAGAAACCCTGTCTCAGGAAAAAAACAAAACAAAACAGAAAACAAAAAATAAACAAAAATAGACTGGCTGTCTTAGCATACCCAGTATGGTGCTGGAGTCCTGGGGAATTCCTAGAGACCTGTGGTGGGGAATTCCTTAGAGACCTGTGGGTCTTCAGTCTATGTTGGAATCCTGAAGAAGTAGATTCTGATACAAGCAAAGGAATGCCAAGCAATAAGATAGATGAACTTGGGAGCAAGAGTGAGAGCAAACAGGTAAAAATCAAAAACTTCCCTACTTCCATGTCCTTTTATGTGGGTTGCCACCAGAAAATATGGCCCAGATTTAGGGTGGGTGTTCCCTTCTCAAATGATCCAATCAAGAAAATCTTTCACATGCATGCCCAACTACTTGGGTTTTAGTTGATTAAAGATGTAGTCAAGTTAGCAACCAAGATTAGCCATCATGTGGCCAAAAGACCTAAAAGAGACCTTGTATCAAACATGAGGAGGCAGATGGTAGGGACTGACACTCCAGGTTGTCTTCTGATCTCCACATGCTTGCATTCACAGGCATGAATGCACATACAGAAACATACATNTATTGTATATACACAAAGGATACACACACACCAAATTTTATATGTGTGTNTGTGTATCTTTGTCAGTGTATAGAAATTTAGCTGAGTGTTTTCATTGTTTTGAACTTCTCATTTTCAAGATTTCTGTTTCCTTTTTGAGATCCCATTGTCTTTCTTGAATTNCTTATATCTTGCATTGTCTTATGTCATTCAATTATTTTTCTGTATATTCTTGGTGAGAGATGAGTAGGACAGGTCTTACTTAGCCACAGATCATTGTCTAAGATACAGTTTCCTGTTTGATCAGAGTACCCGGTTGTGCAGTACTAGATTATTCATGAGTCTGTACCTCCAGGTAGGAGGAGATAGTCAGTACCTCAACAGCAACTGCTTGGCTAACTGGTTCTGTGGCTAGTAAGGCTTCAGAAGTATACAGTTGTTTTTTCCAGCAGACTATATCAAACTTTGACATCCTTTTCTAGCCAAGTTCAGAAGCCTGTATAAAGGCTGTTTGGAGCCATTTGTCTTCTGTCAGAATCTACAACTGAATCCATCCTGACCTATGTGCACTTTTACCTCTTCAGGATGAGGTATATCATGTCTCTAATACCTGTGTCTGATTAAAAGCCAGTTTTGCTTAATTTAAAGCCATGGTACAGTTTCTGTCTAGTCCCATACTACTTCATTCCCACTCAAATTTTNGAGGGGCCTCAATATCTGGGCCAAATGTGAGATAAAAACCCACCAGTAGTCTAGTAGCCTCACAAGATCCTATACTGGCTTGACCACGTGAGGAAGAAGGAAACGTTATACTTTGTCGTTTACCTCCAGTGGCAATGCTTGGATCTTACTCAACCAGACAAAACCCCCACATTTTACCAACAAGCCAGGTCCTTTGGAGCTCCTTTAGATTCATGGACCATCCTTTGTCAGGTGAGCTAGAAAGCTTTCCAAGCCAGATGTATATTTGGAGGAGAAAAGTTTGTATATCATTAATGTAATGAGACATTTGAATAGTTGGTGGTTTGATTCATGATACTTGATTAAATGCCACTNTCCCATAGCATATTTTGAGCTATGCAGATTCCCTGGGGCAACACAGTAGTCCACTGAAGGCTATCCATTAAGCTTGTTCTTGTGTCTATAATTATTTACCATGGGCCTTTTGGACTGTATCTGCTTTATTTCTGTTGTTTAAATCACCAAAGCTTAATTTACAAGTTTATTTGCAAGTTTTGACTCAGTGAGTAAGAGTGCTTGCTAAACAGATTGAAGGCCTGAGGTCAAATCTCTAGAATCCAGTAAAAATCTGGGTGTGGTCCTGTGAGTCTGTATCCTCAGTACAGTGGCAGACAGAGGTAGGAGGATTGTTTGGGCTTNCTGGCTGCCAGTAAGAGGCCCCGTTTCAAAGGAATAAGGTAGAGAATGAAAGCAGGACACTTCACATTGTCCTTAAGCCTCCACCNACTTTTGGACACCCCCACATACATGTGGTGATATACTATGGACTTAGACTGCACATATGTGTGCACAATAACTGTTTGGAGTGTCTAGGTTTCCTCTGTTTCCTTTTGAGGTTTCTTCCTAATGTCTGGAGAAGAGTGCATGAACTAAGTTTGTAGTAATACCTGGCCTTAGAAAAAAAATAACTGTCATATTATACACCATCTTTCTTTAAGTCTTGTGTTCACATATCTTACTGTGACTTACTCAGACCTTCTGCAATGTGTTTAAGCTTTCTGGCTTTGTCTTCACTTTTTTTCTATTTCCATTTTGAAATAATCCTTTACTTAGGATATAATTACCTGAAGTCCTTTCTCTTCTAAAAGTATTTCCTTTGTTCTTTAACCTTCTTTATCAAAAATACATTCCATATATATATATATATATATGTGTGTGTGTGTGTGTGTGTGTGTGTGTGTCTGTGTATATATTTTTAGATCTAAAAGTTTTAAATTGTGTTTATATGGAGGCCAGAAGAGGGTGTCTGATTCCCTGGAGTTGTTGTGAACTGCCCAGTGTGGGTGCTGGGCAGTGAACTCTGGTCCTCTCCAAGAACAGCAAGCACATTAATATTTGAGCCATTTCATAGACCTTCTTTGCCTTTTTGCATTTGATGGTTTCTGTCTGTCCTTTAGAAAACATTTCTTAATAAAATAAATGTATTCCAATGAAAACACAAGAAGTTATAGCTAAAACACAGACAAAGCATCTTTACTGCCCTCTATATTTTGTGTTTTCTTTTACCAAAGGCAAGATAAGAATTATTTCACAGCTCTGCCTTTACTTTGCATTTGTCTACTTTCCTTTGGGTTATCTGCTTAACTCTGTTCATATGCATGTTAAAGCACATAGATAAGTCACTGTCTTTAATAAACCTCTAACTAGGCTGAGCAGGCAGCAACAGCTTGGTTTAAAATGACAGTTTTTTTTTTCTGTAGTCCCAAATTGACTAAGATAAGAACCTTGGAAAACCTGTTTTTCAAAAGAAGGCAACACAGGCAGATAAGCTCCTGTACCTTTATGCCATAATTGAAAGTTTAAAAATTATACTAAAGTTTTTATATTCACATATATACATACACACATTTTTAATTAGACATGCCAAGAATGGTAATTTTAGCTTATAATAAGTTAAAAAATGTAAAATATAGTTACATAGGTTTTGTTACTCAGTTATTTCAAGAATTCTAGTGGCAGATTGAGTTTTTTGTTCTGTGCTGTTTTAGATATAGAATGACACACAAAAACAGTTACTATGGACATCCATGACACAATTACCTTAATCAGAGTATATTATTAGTAAAAACAAAATAGGAAGTGTAGTAAAAACAAAGTAGAAAGGTTCTATCTGTATTATCTTTGAGATGTCAGAAAGGCCTCAATGGTGAAAGCAAAAACAATAAAGAGATGAAACTTGCTGTGTATGCTTACCTTAATACCTTTTTCTGTACAGTGAGTAAAAAGTTGAAAAGGACCGCTGAAGTAACTTTAATTTTTCTCAAAGCCTCAGCTAGCTTATGCAAAAACGGGGCAGGATTTCCCCCTTTTGTAAATGACCTCTCTATCTTACCAGAGCTGACAAATTTCTTAACATGGTTTTTTTGAGGGGGGGGAGCTCAACCTGTGTCCATTAAGATTTTGTAATTCCAAGCAATGGGGTCCTGATCTGGAAAGTGTGTTCTAGGGAGGTGGCCATTGCGCGATTTTGAGCAAATAGTATGTCTGCACGTCTCCTTGCTTTCTCCCAGATCCTCTGATTTATCTTAGAGATGCAAGAAATCTGATCAGGTATAGGCATTTCTAACTTTAGCCAAATTTCCCTATCACACATCTTTTATTGGGGCCAGACAGTGTTATAATAAAGTATTAGACTCTTCTTTTCTTTGGGATTAGACTTATTCCAATATAGTGGGGAACTAGAAGCAATTGTACTTTTTAAGGGGAGATATGAAAAACAGAGGACTTTTGGAATGGAGGTAAGCATTAGTTCAGCTCTTGTGAAGAGCCCTCAAGAAGACTTCACAAATTGTGGTCTTCCCCAATTCCATCATACTACTAAGTGTCTCTGAGAAACTGAGAACAGCCTAGTAGAGGGTTAGAAACACTGATTTGAGCTCTCAACCCTCCTGGGCTTTCTAATCTCTGCTGGGGTTTGAACCAATGTTAGTATTTTTTTTCTCTAGGGACCATATATCCCATGGTAACTTTCCTGGAACTGAGATGTAACCCATGCTACAAGCATATCTGAGGTTATTTCTTTTACTTTAGTTGAACAAGACCTCTCTTTTAAGAGGCTCACTTTATTATTAGATTCACTAGACAGAGGTTTGCTTGTATGAACAGCTCTAGCCTTTCCCCACCCCNAATACCAGAAGTACAAAATGGCCAGTCTATTTCCTGGCTCTCATTTTGAAGAGAGTGTCTTACTACTTGGAGAGTAAATCTCTCAGAAATGGGCTTTTTCTATTACGTAAGAGCAGGAAGTGTCCCAACAAACCAAAAGTACATAAACTTAGTAACCCAAAATGGTGGTAGGGAGGTCTAATAAGCAAAATTAGCAAAAAGTACTAAAAAGGATGAGTGGGGATAGGTGAACAAACTTCCTATTATGTAAAGGAGCCTGGGGAGGCAGCAGTTCTCAGTGGAGTGGAGTAATAAGATATGCCTTATCCCAGGAGCACACTGCTAATCCCCCCCCCCCCGAGAAACATCCAGCATGATGCTTGCATGCCTGGGTCTCCTGGCATTACACTCCTTTGGGCAGGGAGCTGAACTCCTAGTGTACAAGCAACAATAAGCACTTAAACAGCCTGCTCCCTGCCTCATACCTACCATCCCTATGAGCTTCAGGGAAAGTATAGGAGGAGATGAAAGAAGGANAGAAGAAGTGACTGAAGGAAGACATTATTTGTTAGAGGATGAGAAAGAGAGGGGAGAAAATGAAAACATTCTCAGTTTCTTGGAAATAATTACGTTTTTATCAATGAACTACCACAAGATGTTTGCAGTCATGACTTAATGTGCCTTGATGCATGAACATGTGCTTACATCTGGCAAGGGACAGTTCAAACCTCAGCTAATGACCAGATTATTCTGTCACAGGAATCTTCAAGCAGGAGGTATTCTCTAATGGTGTTTAATTGCCCAACTCATGCCTACAATTTGGAGTGGCCCCTCTCGGGTACCTCCAGAATAAGTACAAAGTTTAAGAGATCAGTGACATGAATATTTCTTCCTGATTGTGTCACCAGTTGATATCAGTGTTGAGTATGCAATCCAAAGAGATTATAGGAACAAAGTTTCATCCGGAACAAAGGATTGAGCAGAGGCAGTTGCAGCAGTTGAGGATGAAAAAAAAATATGTTTTCACCGGAGGAAATGTGCCACAGCAAAGAGAGCCCTGCTGCAGAATGGATGATTTTTAAAAAAATGTCAAGTAATACTGGCTTTCTAGGTCATTTGGATAAAACAGGTTTTCTTTCACATGTTCTGTTTTATGTAGTTCTACATACAACTCCATGCATTTTCTATTTTATTAGCATCTTAAATCTCCAACCAGGGGTGTGTGTTTTAGTATTATACTGTGTCATAAGGTTGCCTTCAGCTGCTGTGGAGTGCTTCTACCTGTGCTGGTAGCTGGATTTAGTTATCCTCTAGGAGGTTTCCAGATTTCTTCTTTGCTTAGTTCTTAGACTAATTTGACAGCCTAAGCCCAAGGCTCTTTGAAACTCAATTCTCTGCCCTATTCTCATGCCTGACTTTGTCTGGGGATCCCAACTTCCACTAGAGATGATAGTCCAGATCCTCACATTAGGTCCTCTGTGCCCTCGTAGGTGGCATAGTGATATGGCATGACCTGCATGAAGGTTCTCATTGGCTAGATCAAGTTTTCTCATCAGGGCATCCATGCTGTGAGCCTATGCCAAGCTGGTATCTATTCCTTTCTAGTTTTAATTCTTCCTGTAGTCTATGAATCTGTGAGTGGACACCTGTATCTTTGTCAGAGGTATCTTTCAGTACATCCAGCAGGGGCAGTGCAATGGATAACCAACTGCCCTCAGTTTTTCTGGAACTGATTTGTTTGCTGCCTTCACTATAGTTAGCAAACTATGTCATTCTCAGGGTATTCTTGTACTTAACATGGTGGTTCCCATGAGTGACACAGAGAGACATCATAAAAACTACATAAACATTTTGGGCCTGCGATTTTCTCATCTGTGTCCACCATAACATTTGCTATACTGTATTTCTTTTTGGTATGCTTCTGACTATGCTATTTGTTAGCAAAACCAGAAGGCCCCCAAACTCCAGAGTACTGTTTCAGGATACCAAAGAAAAAAATCGGNGNTGGTAAGTATGGCAGAAGTGTGGCTCATGTTTATAATCTCAGGATTCTTTGAGGCCAGCTTAGGTTACATAATGATTTCCAGCCCAGCCTGGAGTATAGTGTGAGACCTGTCTCAAAACCAAAATAAATCTTTTCCTTCTTTTTTTCTCTGTATCTCTTTTTTTAGATAGTAGCCAAAGCTTAAGTATGATTTCCTTGATGCTCTGGGCATTTTCTCTGAAGGCCACCTCTCCTTCCACCATGCAACTGATGGCTTATTTCCGTTGTATAATATCCATGTACTGAAAGTGTTGAATTTTTTCATTGCCAAATTTTCATTTCTCATGATCTCAAAATCTGTTGAACCTGGGGTTCCTTTGGACTCAATTTAGTAATTTGGAATATTTTTTTGTAGTGTTATAAATACATTCTACTTGGTTTATGTAATTATGTGTCTACATATTATACTATTTCTGAATCGTAAATATATTGGCTATATATTATAGCTTAAAAGAAATAAATGCTAATTTANGTTGACATTAGTATAGATTTCAAGCCAGGCCTCGGTGGCACACACCTTTAATCCCAGCGCTCGGGAGGCAGAGGCAGGTCAATCTGTGAGTTCCAGGACAGCCAGGGGTACATGGAGAAATCCTGTCTTGAAAAACCAAGAGTAAGTAAGTAAATAAATAAATAAAAGAAGAAGAAGAAAGGTATAGATTTCAGTATGTTAGAAATTTTGGAACTTTAAAATAGGAAAAATGTAAGTCTCTCACAAATGCCAATGATTAAAGTAGCTGAAAATAAAAAAAGAGGAGGTTCCAAAGAAATGACATTCTGCTGTTTATCTTGTGTGTCATTTCTGTATTAATTTTGCTAACATGTCTTTCTCTTTCTATAGTGTCAAGGTTAAATCTCTTTATCCTTTCATTGATAACACAATCTGTCATATCAGATGTATTATTACCTTTATGTCCCCTGTACAAATCTTTTCTAACATGCCTTTCATATTTCTTTTTATAGCATAGCATTGTGTGCAGAGGCCCACTTCATACCTGTTTGCCTTTCAAACATAACCCTCTTCTAGGACCCTCAGTTCTTTCACAGATGTTTATCTGATAGTAAGAATTTGTAGAAAGTCTTTTCATNTAAAACAGTCCTAGAACCTGATAGTTTATATTGTGCATTTGTTTTGTTATTAATGATGTTATCTCCTTAATTATTTCTTTAAATTCCCTATTTATTTCTGCAACATTCTTTTTTTATTAAATTTTTTCATTTATTTTACATACCAACCACAGTTTCCTCTCCTTCCTCTCTTCCAACACCCCTCCCCCATCCCATCCACCCCACTCATTCTCTGTCTCTATTCAGAAACAGGCAGGCCTCCTATGGGTGTCAACAAAGCATGACACACCAAGTTGAGGCAGGACCAAGCTCCTCCCCCTGCCTCAAGGCTGGGCAAGGCAACCCAACATGAGGAATAGGTTTCCAAAAGTCAACTCAAGTACCAGGGACAGGCCCTCAGGCCCTGATCCCAATGGTGGGGAGCCCCGCAAATAGACCAAGCTACGCAACTGTCACACACATCTCTGCAACATCCTTNCACACACACACACACATACTAAGTAAATAAATACAATGAAAAACAATAGAAGAATGAAAAATTAGATGTTTATTATTCACAAAAGAATGTTATTCTGAAATGGCTATATCCTATATTGGCCAAAAATGTGACATGTTAGAATAGAAAAATCAAGAAATATCATAAAAAGATGAGTAGCTGACATAGGATAGAGTGATGAACATAGGAAGAATGGATATTCAGAAGATTTTATGATAGTTGAAATCCTCCATTTTATCGTGTCATGGTGAATTGTACATATGCTGAAACCTGTTTATCTTCCAACGTCAAAGGTGAAATTAGTGTCAACTATTAACTTTTGTTGATAATAATGTATTGTGTGAGACTGATCAATTTACTGAATGTATCAGTTTGCTGGGAGAAGCTGGTTATGTACACACACTGTGCTTGTGCAGGGGATTCCCATACCTTTTTGACAGTTTGCTNGGAAACTGAAATTTTTCTAAAGTAATTGGTCTCTAGAAATTCTTTTTTTAAAATTTTTATTACTAAGAAAATTTCTATTCATTTTACATACCAACCACAGATCCCCCTCTTCTCCCTCCTTCTGCTCTCCAGCCTTGCCCCTCCCCCAACCCACCCCCATTCTCACCTCCTCCAAGTCAAGGTCTCCCATGGGGAGTCAGCAGAGCCTGGCACACTCAGTGGAGGCTGGTCCAAGACCTTCCTCCCTGCGCCGAGGCTGTGCCAGGTGTCCCACCATAGGCACTGGGCTCCAAAAAGCCAGCCCCTGCACCAGGGACGGGTCCTGATCCCACTGCCTGGGGGCCTCCAAATAGTTCAAGCTAAACAACTGTCTCAAGCTTCCAGAGGACCCAGTCCAGCCCATTGGACCCATCTGCAACATTCTTAAGGCAGTCTATAGAATTAACTTCCAAAATTGTCATTTGCTTTTAGTTATTCATTTTTATCAAGTTATTCTAGTTTGAAAAAAAGTAAAAGATGTCCTCATTCAGTAGTTTTTATCAAGTATGACATTTATCTTTGATTTTCTTATCTGAAATCACTATGTCTTGCTGATTAAAAAAAAAAAACTGATTCTAATTTCAGAACTTTTATAGTCGTAGTTGTATTGATTGCTATCTGAGATTTGCTAGCTTGGGTCCTGATAGGAAAAGTACATTTATTATATTTTATTATTTTTTCTCCTTTAAATAATTCTTTAGTATGAAATCTATGACATTTTCTTGAAGTTTTATTAATGTGTAACTGTGTATAAAGTGTACATTGTGAAATTATTATCAGATCCAAGATAATTAATATGTCTGTTGCCTCACATCGTTAAATTATTTGTGTGTGTCTAGAAAAAAGAATACTTAAAAATTTTTTCAGTAGTGGCTTTTTGAAACACATTCCCTAGGGTAGGATACCTTGCTCAGCCTTGACACAGGGGGAGGGACTTGGTCCTGCCTCAGCTTAGTATGCCAGATTTTGTTGACTCTCCAAGGGAGGCCTTACCCTCTCTGGGGAGTGGATGGTGGATGGAATTGGGGAAAGTTGAGGCAGAGAGCTGGAGAAGTGGAGGGAGGGGAAACTAGGATTGGTATGTAAAATGAAAAACTTTTTAAAAGATAAATAAAAATAATAAAATTAAATCTTTGAAAATAAAAAAAAAATCTTTCAGCAAAGTTGAAGTTTATAAGGCATTATTTTCAACTGTAGTAACCATGCCAGCCATTAGATCTCTGGAGTTTATTTATCCTATAATTGAATTTCCCCATTTTCTTCATTCTTAGTAAACCAGCTTTGTACCTTGTTTCTGTTAGTTTGTCTTTTATAGGTCCCATAAGTATATGCAATGTCTATCTTTCTCTGACTTATTTCATTTAGCATAATATTTTCCAGGTCCTGCAAATTGTCACAAATGTTAGGATAGTATTCTTTTCAAGCCTGAGTAAAATTCTGTTAATGTGTATATACTACATTTTCTTTATTCATCTCCTGACCTCTGTGTGTGTGTGCGCTGTTTGTGTGTATACTCNTTTTCTATTTTAGCTACTTGAAATTTCTTAGCATAACCATTTTGAAATATTTTTCTGAAATTCATAAATCTTCATTTATGAATATTTATGAACATATTGATTATTAGCATGTTATTTTATTATATCAGTTATATCATTTTAATTTGTGTGTGTGTGTTCCTTGAAGCTTTCCATTTCTGTTTTGAAAGTCACCTTCTCCAGTCTTACCTGCCTGGTTTAATGAGAAGAAGACCATCACTAAGCATTGTGCTAGGCACTTGGAACCCTTTCAGATCTTTTAGCCTACGGTATGAGCTACTTTGCATTAAAGAAAATGTTTTTTTTTTTTTAAATTACCCAAGTGTCTTAGTAGGTTTCTNTTGCTGTGAAGAGACACCATGAGCATGGCAACTCTTATAAGGAAAGCATTTAATTGAGGTGGTGGCTTACAGTTTCAGAGGTTCAGTCCATTATCATCATCCTGTGGGAAACATGGTGGCATGCAGGCAGATGTGGTACTGGAGAAATAGCTGAGAGTCCACATCTTGCAGGCATCAGGAAGTCAACTGCAACACTGGATGGTATCCCGAGCATAGGAAACCTCAAAGCCTGCCCCCACAGTGACACACTTCCAATAAGGCCANACCCACTCCTACAAAGCCACATCTCCTAATAATGCCACTCCCTATGATATNATGGGGGGTAATTACATTCAAACTACTACACTAAGCAAGAATTTTGTAGTGTTACGGTTTTTCTAAAAGAAAAAGACTTAATGTTTTAAGACTATGCTAAAAAACAAAATAAAAAAAACTCGGTGTTTTCTAGGCAGCTTTTCTAAAAGCAATTAGAAATTATGTAACAAAACCAAATATTTTTACATTAATTTAGCCCAGTTACACCATTGTATACTATCACTGTATAAAGGTGTCTGAACAGTTAGCTATGTTTCTCTTTATGTTTTCATGATTTTAAAATTTGAGTTTAGAACATTGAAAAATTTATCAGGTAGCATCTAAGATTTTATCAAAGATAATGTGGCTGTGGTGATTTTGGTTTCTAGGCAGTATGAAACTGTTGTTCCACTTGAAGATTCTATTGTGACAGAAGTTACAGCAACTCTACAAGAATGGGCCAGTCTGTGGAAACAACTATATGTGGTAAGTAGTTCATAATAATTTAATGAGCAGTATAGTTCTGTTATACCAAGTGAAAAGAAAGTCTGCCTTGGTGCCAATTCTTCAGTTTGAAATTTTAAAATATTTCCAGTTTCTAAANGTATGTTCAGATTATCAGTTGGACTGTAACAAGCTGAATTTTTTTATCTTAAACAAGCACAGTTTTCATATATTAAGACGTGGCACTTTTGCCCTCACATGATCATTAGAATTTAAGTTCCATAACCATGAGTCTTATCTGTTTTATAAGTTGTATGTTCATATAGGCTCTTATAAACAGGTGTTTACTGAATGATTAAAAATACTTGGGAATTTCCTAACTTTTATTGTTTATCATCCTAATAATGATTTAGGCCAAGAAATTGTATTAATGGTTTCTTGCACTACTTAAAGAATGTATCATATGTAACACTTTATTAGTCAGAAATTAATTGGAAATTTATTAGAAACCTATGTTAGTTACTTGTCATCTCTGTGACAAGATAACTTAAAAGAAAGATTTCAAAAGAGGGAGATTTACTATGGGTCATGGTTTTAGCACTTTCAGTTCATGGTCCCCTTAGCTCCATTGCCTTGGGCCTGAGCATAATAATGCATCCTGGCAGAAAGAATATAATGGAAGAAAATGGCAAATTGCAGGCAAAAAGAAACAGATTGAAAGGTGCCAAAACCAAGATATACTATTCAAAGGCACTCCTCCGATGACTTAATTCTTCAGTCAGGCCCACTTCTCTAACTTTATCCATCATTGGATAATCTATTCAGTGGATCAGAGCTTCTCATGATCCTCTTATCTCTCAGTGAATGGATCCACCAGCAAGGAACCAGGTTTTCAGTATCTTAGCCTTTAGGGATAACAAAATCCAAAATAAAGAAATTTATAAAGAAAAAACAAAAACAAAACCATTTAGANACAGAGTAGAGAATGATAAGATGTGCATAGTTATACACTAGAAATGAGTAGCAGAATTTGATTCTGAGCAAGATGAGCCAAACACAACCCGTTTTAGGTTTGAATTCTAGGCAAGATGGAGTGAACACATTTGCCTTTGGCACTGTTTTGGCTGTGCTGATTTTCACGCTTGCCAACTATGTTTACAGTTACCCTTTCTCCATATCCTTGCTAATATTTTTGCTGTTGTTGGCTGTTAGTAGCATTGCAACAGAGACTCCTGGACAGAACAAATAAACCATATATCAGAAGACTTCAGAAGATAGGGTAAAGAAGGGAAGGGACTTGCTAGGGTTATCAAAAGCATAATTCACAAAGAACAACTTGACAGAGTAGACAATAAAACCTAAAAAGTTTTGCTTTGTGAACCACTGTGGTAAATGGAAAAGATAAACCTATAGGATAGCAGGGCTAGAGATGGCTCCNGGGTTAGGATCACTGGCTGCTCTTCCAGAGGACCAGGGTTCAATTCCCAGCACCCACATGGCAGCTCACAACTGTCTGTAACTCCAGTTCCAGGAGATCTGACACCTTTACACCAATGCACATAAAATAAAGTTAAATTATTTTTTTAAAAAACTATAGGCTAGAAAAAATTAAAATCACACATCTGTAAAAAGAGATGTATTTAAAATATATAAAACATTCTCTAAGCTGAAAATAATGAAATTATTCAATTGTACGATTGCCAAAAAATACAGAAAAGAGACTTCATTAAGGAGTGTATGTAGATACCCAGTAATCACATGAGTATTTTCCTTGTCCAACTAACCATTAGACTAATGCAAAGCAAGGCTGCAGTAAAATATACACCTATTTGAATAAATGAAATAAAAAATACTGCTAATACCAAGTCATGGAGAGATGTGGCTCAGGTTCTCTTCTGTATTGCTGATGAGAATGTAAAATGATACAGCTATTTGGAAAATTTTTGTATTTTCTTATAACATCAAACATGGATTCAATAAATGACCGAGCTTTGTGTATTTACCCTAGAGAAGTGAAAACTTGATTTACATAAAAACCAATTCATGAATGTTCAGGAAACCTTTTTTTTAAAGGACAAAACTGGTAAAACACCATATATTTTACAGTGAGAAATAAATGCCTTGTCTAGAAATATTGATGATCAGCCATAATTAGGTTGTTTTTGAAAAGAGGAGAAAGATAACTTTGTGTGATTTCAAATATATAGATTTTCGTTTGTTTATTTTGATTTATAGAATAGAAAACTAAAAGAAATAAAAAAGAAATTAATGAATGGTACTTTTCAGCAATCTGAATTGATCTCAAGGACATCATGTTGCATAAAATTCTTAATTCATAGAATTGAATATACTGTGATTCTGCTTATATAACATCCTCAAAGTGAGGAAATCCAGTGATGGAAGTAGGTTGATTGCAGTTGAAGTGTGCCTGTTAAGGTTTAAGGAGCTTCTTACTAATGACCTGACTATGGTGAAGGGTATTTTTGTAACCATATTGTAACAATGTCCATTTCCTGATTATGACAATGTACTGTGNAAGTACAAGGTACACTCAATGGGTAAAATTATGTTTATAGAATTCTTTATTTACTACTGCATATGATATTTAGTGGCAAAGAAGTTCTATCACTTGAGAAGGTTTTCTGTATATAGAAATAAATGGTCATAATAAAATGGGTTTCATTTATATAAGAAGGTTATTTGAACAATATACATACATACATACATGAATTGGAATAGAAAAACTTCATCTCTCTGAGCCATCAAACCACAACTTCTCTTTGTTAGTCTTATTTTTACATAAAGATTATCTGAGAGCTTTCATTTGTAGAAAATACCCGATTATGTTTTTCTGTCAAAACAAAATTATCCGNCAGGTATGGTGGCACACACCTTTAATTGCAGCACTCTGGAGGCAGAAGCAGGTGTTATCTCTGTGAGTTTGAGGCCAGCCTGGTCTACATGGTGGGCTCCAGGACAGCCAGAGCTACATACTGAAACCCTGTCTCGAAAACAAACAATAAAAACTATAAGCTCATTTGAAGCCATCCAAAAGTTATCTTTTTCCTTTTTTCTAAAATAATCTAATCATTGCTGATCATCAGTATTGCTAGACAAGGCATTTATTTCCCAAAATTACTTTTATTCTTAATTTTAAAGAGTTACTGTAGTCCNTGCTAGGCTTTGAAACTACTCCCATTACCATTTCTATGCAAGATATGCTAAGAAACTGAAGTATTTCTGGCTATTGTTAAATCAATTAAGTGACATGTATAGTACAAAAAATTAAAAGAATTTCATAAATGTATAGTTTTACATTTTATATGGATTTTTCTGACTCACAAGATTTGATCCTTTGTGTGTGTGTGTGTGTGTGTGTGTGTGTGTGTGTTATTTTTTAGTTAGGGTTTTGCTATCTAGCCCAGGCTGTCCTGGAACTTACTAAGTAGCACTACTTGGCTCTGAACTTCTGATCCTCCTGCCTCAGCCTCATAAGTGCTGGGATATCATAACAATTCTTGTATCTCTTGTTTAAAACCTGGGGTGCTGATAAATACTAATATCTATAAATTAACAAAATTCAAAGTTTCTAAGGTGAGAATTTTAAATGTCTATAAGTGGGCAATTGGAATGATGTTGAGTGGGTCTATTCCCACTTGACGCCTTGATTTTCCACCACTTGTGTTTTGATTGTGGAACAGAATGTAGTTTCATGATCAGTTAATGACCAGTCAATTCCACAGACATAATCTCATTGCTACAGTTTCTCCATCAGTTGTAATCATCCATGCATTCTATAAGTGTGGGGATAAGGTATTGTGTGAGTCCATGGATAGTAATACTGGAAGAATGATTACTGAAGAAGACAAATGTATATGTAGGATATTTGCCTATTCAGTAAAGTTGGATATGTCTTTCCTTATCATAAAACATCCAATTTAATCTGCCTTTCACTAGATTCCCAAGAGAAATAATGTCTTACCAAGGACTCAGGACTGGCTTTTGCTGTTGTTAGATTCAGCACTCATCAGTAGCATTAGCCATACCACTACTTCAATAAGGAGAAATCAATGTTGCTGAAGTTGTGGATGACTTATGTCCCTGCNTCCCTGGCCACCTTNCTATGGTCTTATTGAGCAAGCACTAGGCTAGCTAAGGAGAAAAAGATTTTTTTATACTCATAGGATGTGTCATTTTCCATCATTATTGTGGTAAGTATCCTTGTAGTACTTTGAATATCTTCAAGTTAATGTTACTTTACAGAGAGATCCATCCATATTCCTTTTACTCTATATTTCCTTTACTGGTCTTCATTCATCTTCTTTCCAGTCTCCTTACCACCCAGCAAAACTTTTAAAACTTCTCATGAATCAGTGTCTATGTTTATTTTTGATTATCGCTCACATTAGATACAGTGAACGACCCAAACATACCACTNAAACTTCTGTTCACTAGGAGGGTATTTTTCATCATTCTCCTGTAGACTGCTCCTTCAGTGAACTATGTATGCTTCAACATTCCCATTTTGGAGTGGTACAAACATACTGTGTAGATCCATCTCTTTGTATGTGTGACAGGCTTCAGTATTTTTCTTTCTTAGTTAACTGGCNACAAGGAACATCCTAGGAGGCTATAGACACGGGTTGAGGGAGAGGAAGCAGTGAAAGCAGGTTTTGGTATCAAAGAGTCTGAATCACTTATTTGTTTAAGCTCTTTATGTCTTCTGGATCTGCCCAAGCTTGGTGTCATACTATTTCCATATGATGACATGCTGATTATTTTCATGACCAGTCTGTTTGACTGGACATGTAGCTCAGTAGCTAATCCACTAGGTCACATACTTGGGACTCCTATCTAGATCTCCAGAATGATTTGGACTCTTTATCATATGTGAGGATTTTATTTTTTTTATTTATTTTTGGGGATAAGGTCTCTTTGTGTAGTACTGGTAGCCCAGGTATTCTCTATGTAGACCAGGCTGACCGCACACTCAGAGATCTGCCTACCTCTGCCTCCTGAGTGCAGGAATAAAGGCATGTGCCACTGTGTCTGGCTCCAGTATTACTCTTAAAAGTCATATATTATCTCCAGAACCAATTACAACCTGTGAATAGGCCCACCATTAAAATAAAAAGAATAATCAATTTANAGAGGGGAAGGAGTAAAGTTGCAAAACTGGTATGGCTTTGTATTAACACACTAGTCTCTAAGCATAGGAGTGGAAAGAAAATAAGGAGAGTAAGACTAGTGATTAAAATCAGAGCAACAGGAAAGTACAGTGAAGGGGCAAACAGTAAAGACAAATGGAAGAAATAAGGCAGCTCCAACTGAAATAGAATGAAAGGAAAAAAAAGGAAAGAAATACAGTCAAACAACCTAAGATAAATCCAGAATTTAGGAAGCTGAGGCAGGGAGACCACCAAAACAGGATAATCTGTGTACTTTAGAAAATCCCACAAATGGGGAGGCAGGAGACTAGGGCAGGACTAAGTTTATCCAGTAAATTAAAATTACACATTAAATAAGGGAAGTATAGAGTGAAGAAGATAGTTTTAGTAAGGAGTATAGAGTCCCTGACCTATGCACAGAGACTAGGCTTGTTTCTGTGTGATCTCTGGGTTGTGGTCCAAGGAGTATAGAGTCCCTGACCTATGCACAGAGACTAGGCTTGTTTCTGTGTGATCTCTGGGTTGTGGTCCTGTGCAGNTCCTTTCTGAGGTGAGGTGTATGTGCTGTTCTGCCTTTGTGCAGTCCAGTGTATGGGCAGGTTTAAGTGCTGGTCCTGTCTCTGTACAGGCCCTCACCTGGGAGGCTTGAAGGTGTGATACCTTTATCTATATGTCTCACTCTAAATTTATGGCCTAGGCTAGATTTCCAGCTTGTAGAATACAGTATAAGTTTCTAATTTAGTTTCTCCTTTTATGTAGAGATATTCTGTATGTCAAGTCTCACTTGTTCTGTCCCATGACACCTGTTCTGGGTTTCCAGAGTTAGCTCTGAAGATAAATTCTTTGTCTCTGGAGCTACCTAGTTGCTGACTCAACAGGGAGGGGTCTTTAAAAATGGCTTCTTCTGTTGAGAATT
>LZPO01027435.1:47470-62917 GCA_001675575.1 Neotoma lepida | reverse complement strand
TACAAAAGCTTCTCAGTTTCAAGAGGTTCCATTTATTAATTGTTGCTCTCAGTGTCTGTGCTACTGGTGTTATATTTAGGAAGTGGTCTCCTGTGCCAATGTATTTAAGACTACTTCCTGCTTTCTACAAGACCCAGCTATACCACTCTTGGACATATACTCAAGGAATGCTCAATCATACCACAGGGACACATGCTCATCAACTATGTTCATAGCAGCATTATTTTTAATAGCGAGAACCTGAAAATAACCTAGTGCCCCTCAGCCGAAGAATGGATAAAGAAATGTGGCACATATACACAGTGGAGTGTTTCTCAGCTGTAAAAAACAATGACATCATGAAATTTGCAGGTAAATGGATGGAACTAGAAAATATCATCCTGAGTGAGGTAACCCAGACTCAGAAGGACAAACATGGTATGTACTCACTCATAAGTGGATAGTAGATGTAAAGCAAAGAATAACCAGACTACAACCCACAGCTCCAGAGAAGCTAGCTAACAAGGAGGACCCTAAGAGGAACACATGCATCACCCTGGGAAAGGGAAATAGAGGAGATTTCCATGAGTAAACTGGGGATGAAGGGGAGCAATGGAGGGGGGATTGGGGGACGAGAACATAAGAGAATGGGATGGTTGAGCTGGAGCAGGGACGGAGTCAGGGAGCAGCGAGGGAGATACCACGATGGAGGGAGACATCATGGGGATGGGGAGAGGCCAGGTGCTGGGGAGGTTCCCAGGAATCCTCAAGGATGACCTCAGCTTAAACTACTAGCAATAGTGGAGAGGGTGCCTGACCTGGCTTACCCCAGTAATCAGATCAGTGAATACCCTAACTGTCATCATAGAGCCTTCATCCAGTAACTGATGGAAGCAGATGCAGAGATCCATAGCCAAGCACTAGGCCGAGCTCTAGGAGTTCAGTCAGAGAGAGAGAAGATGGATTCTATGAGCAAGGGGCATCAAGATCATGATGGGGAAATGTACAGAGACAACCAAATCAAACTAGTGGGAACTCATGAACTTTAGACCAACAGCTGTGGAGTCTCCATGCAACTGGACTAGGCCCTCTGCATAGGTGAGATAGTTGTGTAGCTTGATCTGCTTAAGGGGCCCCCTGGCAGTAGGATCAGGATCCATCCATCCCTGGTGCATGAGCTGGCTTTTTAGAGCTCACTACCTATGGTGAGACATTTTGTACAGCCTTGATGCAGGGGGAGGGTCTTGGACCTGCCTCTACTGAATATACCAGGCTCTGTGGACTCCCCATGGGAGATCTTGCCTTGTTGGAGGAAGGAATTGGGAGTGGGTTTCAGGGAGAAGGCAGGAGGAGCGAGAGGAGAGAGGAAAGGGGGAACCTGTGATTGGTATGTAAAATGAATTTAAAAATTCCTTAAAAAGTAAAATAAAGATTAAAAATTAACAGAAAAAAAAGGTTTCTTTCTGCTTNTCTAGTTGAATGCTGAGAGGATTTTCCCAGCATTCTTCTCTCTCTCTGCTTTGCCTCTAGAAGCTTTTGGGTCATCTCTCCCCCACTCCTCTTCTTCCCCCTTCTCTGAATTATATATCACTAATATATATTATATATTATACAATATTATATGTCACTAATCCCATGCAGATTTCCTGAAGCTCCAGCTTTCTCACAGACAGCAGTTNTGAGCCTCTGCAGTTGTACTTGCCTTAGCCCTGAGAGGAGAACACTTTCTAATCAGGGTTGAGGTTTCTGGAATGAGCTTAGATGCTTCTGTCCTGTTTTCTAAAGTTTCTTTTCTTTCTTTGTTACCAAAACTAGTGTTTTTCTGCTGTCACTCACCTCATAGGTTGGTTGTTCTCCAACTATCTCCATTGTATTTCTTAGATATTCTAGCAGAAGGCTGTGATACATCATCTTTCATATTTGTATTTTTAAAAATATTCTGGATTCCACATGAGAGGAAGCATGCAGTATTTTTATTTTCTGTAATATAACCTGCAGTTCCACCCAGTTTTCTGAAAATGCTATAATTTCATTCTTGCTAATGGCTTAATAGAATGTCATTGTGTATGTATGTATATGTGTGTATTTATATACCACATTTTCTTCATCCATCTAATGGTAGATGTCTAGGCTGCTGATTTTATAACTTGGCTATTGTGAATAACATAAACATACATATGCAGGTGTCCTGTTGTATGTTGCTGTAGAATGTTTTGAGTAATACCTACTCATGGTATGGCTGAGTTANATAGTGCTATTTTTAGTTTTGCGAGGAACCTCCATATTACTATCCTGTAGTAGTAGCCAGACACTTTTGGTCTTCATGAAATATGCTAGAGTTTTTGTGTGGCTCTTGTCCATTGGATGTTTGTGTTTTAAATGAAAGAGGAAGCTTATGTAAACCATAGATGCTTTCAATAATTTTTTGGTTATTGTGTTATCATTAGGTAGACCTGGCTGTTCTGGAACTCTCTATGCAGACCAGGTTGGTCTTGAACTCATGGGGATCTAGTTCTGCCTCCCAAGTATTGAGATTAAAGGCATGTGCCTCTATGCTGGGGTCTGAAATGTATTTTTGAAATACAGAGTATTCCTGAGTCTTCAGATTTGTTCTTGGGTGCTAATTTGTTTCAATTGCTTTATTTCCTTGCAGATTGCCCATACATGTTAATTTTAAAGGAGAAATAGTCTTGTTTCAAGTTGCTTCACAAATCATGTCACTAACAAATATGAAGGGCCAATAAAATAACATGTAATAACAAAGAGAATAATACAGATGATCTTTATAATCATTTGTGTCTCCTGTGCATTCTGCAAAGAAGCTGACTTTACTAGAAATTAATTCATCAGTCTTTTTGCTACTCCTAAGAGAAGTGAACATCTTCTATCTTAACATCAAGGGAGTTGGCGTTAGCTTTTTACAGAGAAGTTTAATTTTATGTCCATGGTCACTTGCAGAGGTGGAAATAAAATGTTGAGTTTATGACCCTAATAACATGAAGACAGCTTGTCCGAATATGTAGAATAGCTTTTGTATTCAAATAAAATACCTAGAGTTTTGCTTTGGATAACAGTTAATTCTATATTAATTGGACCTAAATTCTTTAAAATCTTTTAAAATTACATTTTATTTATGTATTGTGTGTATATGTGTTTGTGTATATGTGTACGTGTGCCTGTCTTATCTATCAATGGATACATGAGTGCGTTGTGTATGTGTGGAGGTCAGAGGCCAACTTACAGGAGTCAGTTCTTTCCTTCTACTATGTGGGTCCTGGAACTCAAACTCAGGTCATCAGGCTCAATGACAAGACCTCTGCCTACAGAGCCATTTCATTAATGCCTTAGGAGCTAGAGTAAAAAAAAAAAAGTATGTAGTGATATATTGTGTATCAAATAAAGCTTGCCTGAGGATCAGAGGACAGAGCCAGCCACTAGATTAAACATAGAGGCCAGGCAGTGCTGGCACACACTTTTAATCCCAGTACTTGGGAGTCACATGCCTTTAATCCCAGCACTTGAGATCTCATGCCTTTACCACCAGTATTTGGAAAGCACACATGCCCATTAATCCCAGCACTAGGAAGGAAGTGATAAGCCTGGATGGAGAAAAGTATATAAGGCATGAGGAGACAGGAACTAAAGCAAAGCCCCTTTTGGCTGGACCCCTATTGGCTGAGGACTCAGAGACATTCAGTCAGAGGATTCGTGGAGTTGGTGAGGTGAGAAGTAGCTGTGGCTTGTTCCCTTGTCTCTCTGATCTTTCAGCATTTACTNCAATATCTGGCTCCAAGTTTTTTATTATAAGACCATTTAGAATTTATGCAATACCCATATGATAAAGAAGCCCTTATTCTTTTGCATAGTTTCTTGAATATAAATGTTACTATAGACATTTATATTTACATATTAGTAAGTTTGTTTGGTTTCAAAATATTTTAAGTCTTACCTCTATATTAGGGAAACTCAGATCTTGTGGCTTTTTAAAAATGCTCATGTTTTAAAACATTTTATTCTAGAATATTTTACTAAGCATNTAAATGTTTAAAAATATTTCTATTTGATGAGTATTAGGAAAATTTTTAACGAGTTTCAGAAGTTAATTTAAACTTGCTGATTTCCCTGTAGACAGTTGCAATACTGGTCTCTCTATGTCAGCTGAGCATATATATTTAAATAAATTACACCACATAACATGCAATAGGTGCCAGTACTATTAATGTATTAAGCTTAGGATCCACTCACAGTCATCTAGTCATCTTGATTTGAAAAGCAATTGTCTTTATTTCTACATTCATTTCCAGATTTCTCACTGTAACACAGAGAAATGGCTTGGGTGTCAGGGGTTGTTCAAAGAAAAAAATGAAGGCAGGAAAAGAAATTAAACATTTTTTTGAGCAGATAATAGTAATATTAACTTCATAGTTCAAAAAAGCAAAATGATGTTTGGAGTTAAAGATAATGGGAAAAGTAAAATGATGAGACAGCAGACACCATGTACTGTTGGTTTCAGGNAACAGTTTTCCATGTGCACATGAGAGAAGAATTGGCTGGTTGCATGAACTATATGTGTGTAAAGGCAGAACATCCTGGGGCCATTCTTCGCAAGCCTAAAGTTTATAATGAGGAAGTTTTTAAGCAGGTAAAGTAGAAGGATGTCATTTAAAAGAGAGTGAATCTAAGTCAGAGGTTTCTGAGATGCTTCTTTAATATGAAAGAAAGATTTAACATCTTTAACTGGGTTTTAAAACCCTAGCAAATTGATTGCTAACAAATTATGACCATTTTTTTTTACTTTATCTACTTGTTTATTTTTTTCAAAATTTGTAAGACATTTGTAAAAAATTTATTTAAAAAATCATCAGATGACCTGAAAAGACATTTCATTGAAGAGAATACAGAGGTGGCAAATAAGCACACTAGAACTATTCAATACTATTAGNATCCCGTAGAAAAAAAGCTAAAATTACAACACCACAC
The DNA here is from genome assembly GCA_001675575.1 of Neotoma lepida. Classification (NCBI taxonomy): domain Eukaryota; kingdom Metazoa; phylum Chordata; class Mammalia; order Rodentia; family Cricetidae; genus Neotoma; species Neotoma lepida. Next base: position 57,958 of record LZPO01027435.1, on the reverse strand, counting down.
ATCTATAAAAATATAACAATACCAATTTTTGACAAAGATGTGAAGTAATTTGATCACTCATACAAACTGGCAAAATGCAAAATGGTATGTATAGCTTGTGTATGTTTTCTTTTTTAAAATTTATTCTTCTTTCATGAATTATATTCCGACCACAGTTTCCCCTCCCTCCACTACTCCCAGTCCTCTCTCACACCTCCCCTCTTCCCCAGATCCACTCCTCCTTTGTTTCCCTTCAGAAGAGACCAGGCCTCCCATGGATATCAACCAAACACAGTATAACAAGTTACAATAAGACTAGGCACAAACCCTCATATCANGGCTGTACAAGGCAACCTGGTAAGAGGAAAAGGGTCTCAAGAGCAAGCAAAAGAGTCAGAGACAGTCCCCACTTCCACTATTAGGAGTTCCTTAAGAACACCAAGCTACACAACCATAACACATATGTAGAGGACCTACTAGCTTCAGACCCATACAGGCTCTGTAATTGTCAGTTCAGTCTCTGTCAACCCCCATGAGCCCCCATAGTTGATTCTGTGGGCCATGTTTTCCTGGTATCATCAACCCCTCTGGCTCCTATAATCCTTCCTTCCCTTCTTCTACTGGGTTCTCTGAGCTCTGCCTAATGTTTGGCTGTAGATCATTCATCTGCTGTCATCAGTTGCTGAATGAAGCCTCACTGATGATGATTGGGCTAGGTACTGATCTAGGAGTATAGCAGAATATCATTAGGAATTATTTTATTGATTTTTATGTCATGTTTGGTTCTATCCTAGCTTTCTGAGGTCTGCAGTCTCTGGTTCCTGGCCATCCAGATAGTGTTAGGCATGGGCTTCCTCTTGTGGTNTGGGCCTAAAGTTGGACCAGTCATTAGTTGGCCACTCCCACAATTTCTGTGCCACTTTTACCCCAGCACATCTTACAGGGGTAAATTGTAGGTTAAAGGTTTTGTGGCTGGATTGATGTCCCGATCCCAGCACTGGAAGCCCTTGCCTGGTTGCAGATGTCCAGTTCAGGCTCCTTATCTTCTATGACTAAGAGTCTTCACTAGGGTAATTCCTTGTAGATTCCAGGGAGTTTCTATTGCACTAGGTTTCCACATTGTCTCCCAAATGCTCTGAATTCCAATTGTCTTTCCCTGTACCCCCACANCTGATTCCTCCTGTTCCAATTCCCACCCGCCCCCAGCCCACCCATAAAATCTATTCTGTTTCCCCTTCTCAGGGAGATACATGTGTCTCTCCCCCCTCTTAAGCCTTCCTTGTTACTTAGCCTCTCTGAGTCTGTGGTTTGCAGCATGATTATCATTTACTTAACTAATATTCACTTATAAGTGAGTACATACCATCTTTGTCCTTCTAGGTCTGAGTTAACCTCACTCAGAATGATTTTTTTTTCTAGTTTCATTCATTTGCCTGCAAATTTCCTGATACCATTTTTTAACAGCTGAGTAATTCTCCATTATGTGAATTTAGCACATTTTATTTATCCATTCTTTGTTTCCATTTTCTGGCTATAATGAATAAAGCTGCTGTGAACATAGTTGAGCAAGTGTCCTTGTGCTAGGATGGAATGTCCTTTGAGTATATGCCCAGGAATGGAATAGCTAGGTCTTGAGGTATTTTGATTCTCAATTTTATGAAGAACCACCATATTGATTTCTATAGTGGCCATATAAGTTTGCACTCTCACCTGCAATGGAGTAGTATTCCTCTTTTGGCCCATAAGATGCCCTTTGTATCAGGCTTTCTTTTGAGCCACCAACTAGCTCCCAAATCATGACATGGAGACTTATTACTTACGAATGCCCAGCCTTAGCTTAGGCTCATTTCTTGCTATCTTTTATAACTTAACCTGTTTGTCTTCATCTATGTTTTGCCTTTGGGCTTTTTACTTTCCTTTCTGTATGTCCTATTCTGTGTCTGTCTGGCTGGTGGCTACCTGGCTGGCCCTGGGANTTTCCCTCTTTTTCTCTCCCATTCTCTCTTCCTCCTTCTCTCCCAAGCCTAGATTTCTATTACTTATTCTCTCTGCCTGCCAGCCCCACCTATCCCTCTCCTGCCTACTTATTGGCCATTCAGCTTTTTATTAGACCAATCAGGTGCCTTAGGCAGGCAAGGTAAAACAGCAATACATTTTTACATAATTAAATGCAGCATAAACAAATAACACATCTTTACATAGTTAAAGTAATATTCCACATTTCCCCCTTTCTGTCTAAATAAAAAGGAAGGATTTAACTTTAACATAGTAAGACTTATCAAGTAAGAATTACATTTACAATATCCAGTCCATTTGTATTTGCAAATTCAGAGAAATTACTCTATTATCTATCCTATNTTCATGAGTTCAAAGTTTTGTACCTAATTACCTTCTATCATAACTAAGGAAAACTGTAACTATAGCCATCTAGTCTTAAAGACCCCAGAAGAATATAATACTACCTGAGTAAATAGAACATGCAGTGTAGTCCACTTCCAATACTATAGAAATAACAGAGACATCTGGCTGCCTGGACAGTCACCCAAATTTCCTGTGCAATGTTGGGGCATCCCTCTTCAGCCTACAGGCCTAGAATATGTGGCAGACTTTTCTATGAAGCAGGAATTTTGAAGGACTGTCCTGCCTTGTTTTGGCATAGTTAGGCAGTCACTTTTCTTTGTGTCCTGTATGTCCAGTTTGGACAGTATACTGTCAACAGTTGAGGCAAAGATAGTTTCTTGCTCAAATGGCTAGCTTTGCCATATTGAAAGTAAACTCCATATATAAATTCTTATCAGTTATGAATGTTTGGGCTTAGCTTGTGTTTGTCCCACTAGCTCTTATAACTTAATTTAACCTGTTTCTCTTCATTTGTATTTTGCCTTGAGACTTTTAACCTTTCTTTCATTTTGTATGTCCTATTCCATGTTTAGCTGGCTTGTGGCTGCCTGGCTCTGGGCACTTCCCTCTCTTCCACCCTCGTTCTCTCCTTTTCTGCCTAGATTTTTCCTACTTATTCTCTCTGCCTTCCAGCTCCACCTATCCCTCCTCTGCCTAGCTATTGGCCATTAAGCTTTTTTATTAAACCAATAAGGTGCCTTAGGCAGGCAAGATGAAACAACGATACATTTTTACATAATTAAATGCAGCATAAACAAATGTAACACATCTTTACATAGTTAAAATAATATTCCACAGCATAAATAAATGTAACACATCTTTGCCTAGTTAAAGTAATATTCCACAGCATTAATAAATGTAACACATCTTTGCCTAATTAAAGTAATATTCCACAAGACCCTTTGCTCCACATCCTTGCCAGCATGAACCATCAGTTGTGTTATTGACAGGTGCAAGATGGAATCTCAAAGTCATTTTGATTTGCATTTCCCTGCTAGGGATGTTGAACATTTCTTTGTTTCTTAGTCATTTGAGATTCCTCTGTTGAGAATTCTCTCTTTAGATCTTTACCCCATTNTTTAATTGGAATATTTGATTTGTGGATGTCTAGTTTCTTAAGTTCTTTATATATTTTGGATAGTAGCCCTCTGTCAGATTTGGAGTTAATGAAAATTTTTTCCTATTCTGTAGGCTGCCATTTTGTCCCATGTGAAGTGTCCTTTGCCTTATAGAAGCCTTTCAGTTTCATAAATAATTTCATAATTATTTATGAAATTAATAAATGAGGTCCCATTTATTAATTGTTGATTTTAGTGCCTGTGCTACTGGTGTTCTTTTCATGAAGTTTTGTCCCGTGCCAATGCATTCCAGGCTATTCCCCACTTCTTCTGTCATGTTCAGTGGATCTAGATTTGTGGTGAGATCTTTGATACACTTGGACTTGAGTAGGGTGTACTTGTGTAGGGTGATTGATATGGATCTATTTACATCCTTCTATATGAAGTTATCCACTTAGACCAGTGTCATTTGTTGAAGATGTTTTGTTTTTTCCATTATGTAGTTATCAAAAATCAGATGTCCATGGGTGTATGGATCTGCGTTTGGATTTTCAGTTCAGTTCCACTGATCAATGTGTCTGTTGTGTCAATACCATGTGGTTTTTATTACTATAGCTCTGTAGTACAGCTTGAAATCAGGGATGGTGATAGCTCTAGAAGTTCTTTCCCAGAAATTCTACCAGGTAATTCCTATAGCTGATAAACACCTTCAGTGAAGTGACTGAATACAAGATTAATTAAAAAAAATCAGTATCCTGTGTATATACAACTGACAAATGGGCTGAGAAAGAAATCAGGGAAACAACACCCTTCACAGTAGGCACAAATAATATAAAATATCTTGGGGTAACTCTAANCAAGCAAGTGAAAAACTTGGATGACAAAAACTTCAAGTCAGAGACAGCCCTTATTCCTGGTGTTAGGAGTCCTACAAGAGGACCAAGCTACACAACTGTAACATATATGCAGAATGCCTAGGTCAGTCCCCTGTATGCTTCCTNGCTATTGGTTCAGTCTCTGCAAGCCCCTGTGAGCCCAGGTTAGTTGATTGTGTGAGCTTTCCCTTTGTGACTCTTTTANTGGCTTTTGGGACTCTACTCCTCATACTGGGTCGCCTTGCCCAGCCTTAATACAAGGGGAGATACTTAGTCTTACTGCAACTTGATATGCCGTGTTTTATTGATACTCATGGGAGACCTGCCCTTTCCTGGATGGAGANGGAAGAGGAGGGGACTTGGGGGTGGGAGCAAGGGTGTGTGTTGTGGAATATTAGTTGAAGATATGTTACATCCATGTATGCTGTGGAATATTTGTTTAATGATGCCAAGATGTGTTGCATTCTTTTATGCTGCATTTGTTTAACTCTGTGAAGCTGTATTACTTTGCCTGCCTAAAACACCTGATTGGTCTAATAAAGGGCTGAAGAGTCAATAGCTAGGCAAGAGAGGGCTATGCGGGACAGCTGGGTAGAGAGAATAAATAGAGAGAAAGAAGAGAAGAGGAAGGAATGAAAAAAGGAAGAAAGAAGGTTGCCAGGGGCNGGCCACCTAGCCATGCAACCAGACNTGGAATGAGAGGGAAAGAAAAGACACACCAAAATAGAGAAAGGTAAAAGTCCAGAGTCAAAAGGTAGACAGGAAAAGTTAAGTTAAGAAAAGCTAGCTAGCAACAAGCCAAGCTAAGGCTGGGCATTCATAAATAAGAATAAGTCTCCATGTATTTATTTTGGAGCTGGGTGGCAGACCCCTCAAAAGAGCAAAGATTAAAAAAAAATTACACAACTACAGGTGGGACTGGGTGGGAGGGTCTGGAAGGGGAGGATAGGGGGAGGCTGCAGCCAGGATATAAAATAAATAGATGAATAAAAAAANCTTCAAGTCTTTGAAAAAAGAAATTGAAGAAAATAGCAGAAAATAGAAAGCTCTTCCATGCTTTTGGATTGGTAGGATTAACATAGTAAAAATGGCCGTCTTACTAAAAGCAATCTTTGGTCATTTTTTAAAAGTACATGTATACCCACAAAATATGTCATGATATTACTTGTGGCTTCTAATTCAACTATCACTTGTTTGATAGACAAATGTATTTGTAGTCCTGAGAGTTAGGGGAGTGAAATGTGAAAGGCATTCTGTAGTACAGCACTTTTACAATACATTTCTCTATTGTGAATTATATCTCTAGTTTCCATTGTGTTGCATTTTCTCTAAACTCAAAACTTTCATTACTGTGTGATCTGGTTTTATTGACCATTGGTTATGTTAATTTCATGAAACAGCTTTTGAGTTATTGAATAATTTTTTTACCTCAGTTACAATTTTAAATATTCTTAATTTTATCATCCAATAAGCTGCCTTATTTGAAGAATTTCTAAGAATTGTTTAAGAATAATGACATAGCCTGGTGGTGGTGGTGGAAGCCTTTAATCCCAGAACTCGGGAGACAGAGGCAGGTGGATCTCTGAGTTTGAGGCTAGCCTGGTCTACAGAGTGAGTTCTAGGACAGCTAGAGCTACACAGAGAAAAACNAAAGAAAACAAAATAATAATAATAAAAAGAATGATGTCGCANGCCTATTTCTCCAGCACTGTAGAGCCTAAGGTAGGAGACTCAGGACTTTGAGGCCACCTAAGCTATACAAGAAGTTGAAGGCAGCCTGGGCTCTGTGGTGGAACCCTTTCAAAAAAGGTATTCCCTTCTTTTTTGGAGGGTGAATTATTAATGACTCCAAAAAGAGTTGTTCAAAAATGGCATTTGAGGACTGAAGAAAAGTCTCAGCAGTTAAGAGCATGCACTGACTTTACAGAGAACAGGAATTTGGTTCTCAGTGTCCATACAGGACTGTTCACATCACCTGTAACCCCAGTCCCAGGAAGATCTGATACCCTTTTTTTGGGCCTTTTTTGGGGACTGCATTCATGTGCACACCCTCTTGTATATACATAATTAAAAATTAAAAATATTAAATCTTTAAAAATAAAAAAATCAACATAATGGCATTTGTCCGTCTTNGTGTATAGTCATTATTTGCTGTTGGCCACTTGAATCCTCAAAATGAAGGAATAATTGAATCCATGTTGAAGCATGTATGTTCATGTACCATATGTGGCTAGGTGTCTTGCCATAGTAACTTCTAATGATGCTGTTTTCTGATGTTCTGCTAATCAGATATGGCAGGAGCTGCAGGAGCTGCCTCCTATTCTGGTTCGTCATAGTCTGGCTCATGTTGAGATTCTCTGCACTAACAGATTTCTAACTAATATGTCATCTANGGTTGTCTTATCTTTGAGCTAGATCAGTTTAGTCATTCCTTGTGTGATTTAGTATTTTCATAGTTTTTTTCATTTTTCAGTTTTATCTGGGATAGTCACAATCTTGGATATATGTAGTTTATGAAATTCAGATATATAGGCAGTAGAACAAAGACATTAGAAAACCAGCTGGAAAAAAATTAGCTGGGCATGGTAATGCACAACTTTAATCACTCAGGAGGCAGAGGTAGGAGGATCTCTGTGAGTTTAATGCCAGACTGTTCTATGTAGGGAGTTCTAGGCCAGCCAGGGCTGTATATTGAGATCCTGCCTAAAACAAGTAACAACAAAATCGTAAAAAAAAAAATTTTTTTTGATGAAGCTTGATAAAGTTTTCAAACATAAAAGCAAAAGGGAAATTAAAAACCATTTCAAGAAACTAATGTATTCTGAAAANGTGAAATGAGCCATTTGAGAGAACACTTCATATAAATAAAACCAGGGCCATGCATAGTGCTCCTTGCATGTAATCCCAGCACATAGGAACTGAGGCAGGATCATTGTGAGTCTGAGGTCAGCCTCATGGGCTACATAGTAAGACCCTCTCAAAAATTACAGTAAATAGTGTCAGAACTGAAAGATGTATTGCATCAATGCTACTGGTAAAAAGATAAGAACATGTTATGATTATGTGTTTGTGAATTAGCAAAATTGAAGTAGATAAATCCCCAGAAACGTATAACCTCCCAAGCCTGAATAATGAAGGAAGAGAAAGACTGAAGAGAACAATAGCAAATGAGAAGTTTCATAGGTGAATTCTGCCAGACTTTCAGAGTAGAAGTAATATAAATCTTTCTTAAACTCTCCCCAAAATCAAAGAAATAAAAACAATGAAATCTTATGCTGGGAATGAGAATAGTTTGAAGCCTTAATTCCAGAGGAGGAGAAAAGAGTTTTCTAAGGAAGAGTTGATCTCAAAGCTAAGTCTACATGTCTATATTTCTTGCCTTTTCTCAAATATATATGTGTGTGTGTGTGTGTGTGTGTGTGTGTGTGTGTGTGTGTGTGTGTGTGTAGAAAAATATACAATTGAAAATTTCACACATGTGTTTTCTTGGTCACATCCATCTCCCTACTTCCTTCAGCTATTCCTTCCATCCCTCCCAACTTATTTCCAGCCTCCCTCCCAACTTGATGTCTTTGTTTGTTTTAATAACCCACTAAGTCCAGTATGTGCATGTGGGGAGGGTCATTCCCTATGACATGGGCAACCTACCAGTGTTCATCCCCTCCCCAAAGAGAAGTGAGTCTCCCTTAGCAGCTGTCAACTGTCATTGACGTCTCAGCTAGGGGTGGGCACCAGGAGCCTCCTCTGCCCCTTGTTGGAATTTTAAACTGACTTAAATCTTGTGTAACTCTTGTGTTGCTAACTAAGCTGTTGTGGGTTCATGAGTAGTACAGCAGCATGTCAGAACCAGAGGCCAACCTTTCATAGCACCCTTCCCTGTCCTCTAGTTCTTACATTCTTCCACCCTGTCTTCTGTGATTGTCTTTGAGCATTGGGGAAGGCGGTTGATAGACATATTCACAGCCACTTATTCTTNGCATTTAAGTCTCTGCAGTAACTACTCTCTCCTAGGACCTTTGACTTCCTAGCTATGGGTTTTTATTAAATTTACAGTATAGGTATGAATTCCCTCCTATGGAGCAGGCCTCAAATCTAGGTAAGAGATCAATCGGTTAAGAGGGGATGGGAGTATAGAGTGGTGGGAAAAATAAGTGGGCATATCTTGGCTGGCAAGTTATCATTGTNACAGGCAGGATACAGTGCTGGGTCAGACCACTGATGTCTTTTCTTCCTTTCCCCAACAGCCTGCATAGTAGTTTCCAGNACTNTAAAAGATAGCTAGCAGAATGGGAGTCTTGTGGTCGGTTCAAGATTGATTTCTTTATGTCCTACAAATGAAATGTGCTGTGTTTTCAGTAAACACGGTCTTACTATCTATGTATGATAAGCAACCAAGAGCAATATCAATAGTCCATCTTGTCTAGGGTGTCTTTGAGGTCTCCCTGACCAATAACTAATGGGGAGATAACCTGTGCCTGATGTTGAGATTTTTATTAAATAACCCATATCTTGTGGGAACAGCATTGTTCATCCATGTTGAATAACTGTTCAATTCCCCTCTTTTAAAATTATGCTTAAGTGCCCAAGTGGTAGTGGGGTTCCATAGCTTCTTCATATATCCTTAGTTTTAGTTAATATATCCTGTACTCCTTATTTTCCTACCTCACTTAATAGCTTACTCCTTAAGCTTCTAGCTCCCAAGTATCCACTGCTCCATTATTTCCTATCACATGTATCTACTACTATTCTTTTTCATTATATTTTTACTTGGGTTGTAAGATCATAGGTTTTCATGTGGCTTTTTCAGGGAGACTTCATTTTGGTTAACCCTTCCCTTGTCCCTGCATTTCCCTATCCCTATTACTCTACTTCCCCTTCTGTGTTCATCTCACCTCTAAACTACTGTGCCTCTACCCTAAATGCATCACCTGCCCACTGGCCCATTATTAGTTTCCCAGCTTCCATATGTACCCTAGGCTAAACACACAAAGCATAAAATTAGAAGCTAGTATCTGTATATCAAAGAAAAATGTGGCATTTGTCTTTTGGGGCTTAGGTGACCTCACTGTGTGTGTGTGTGTGTGTGTGTGTGTGTGTGTTTCCAATTCCATCCACTTGCAAATTTCGTTTTTCTTTACTGTTGAGTGATAGTCTATTATGTATATGTACCACATTTTCATTACTCATTTGTCAGTTAAGGGATATCTAGGTTGATTCTATTTCCTAGCTATTATGAATAGAGCAGTCTTGAACATAGATGTGCAAATATCTCTGTAATAAAATATGAAATGCTTTGGATCTATGTCTACAAGTGATATAGTTGCATCATATGATAATCCTATTTCTAGTTTTTTTGATAGACCTCCAGACTGATTTCCAAAGTAGCCGCACTAGTTAACATTCCCATCAACAGTGATAAGAGTTCCCCTTTTGCCAGATCTATNGCAGCATTTATTGTCATTTGTATTCCTGATGATGACCATTCTGACTGATGGAATCTTAAAGTAATTTTAATCTGCTTTTCCCTGATAGCTAAGGATGTTGAGTACTTTAAAAAGTGCCACTTGAGTATTTGTCTTTCTTTTTTTTTGATAATTTTGTGTTATTCATAGCCCATTTTTAAATTGGCTGTTTGTTTTCTTGATGTTTAGTTTTTAAAGTTCTTTATATATTCTAGATATAAATGTATAGTTGGCAAAGATTTCCCCCATTCTGTTGGGTGCTTTCTCACTCAATTGGACAGTTTTATGTCTCTACTTTTGGTCAAACTAGAGAAAGACAGAATGAGGGAGGGAGGGAGGGATGGGAAAGGAGATAGGGAAAAGAAGAAAGGAAGGGAAGGAGGAACAGAAGAAAGGAAGTAATTTCTTTTGTAATTCTCACTTGTTTGTTTTTGTTNCTGTTTTGNTTTTTGTTTGTTTTTTGTTTTCTTGTTTGTTTGGTCAAGTAGTGAATAATTAATCTNAGATTCTGGTTACAGAAAGACCTCTAAAGTAATTTTGTAAGACCAACATAATCACAATTTCAAACTCAGACTCCAGAAAAAAAAACTATAGACCACTATCCTTGATAAATAAGCACACATAATCTGTAGCCAAATACTTGTAATTAGAATCCAGCATTATATCAAAGGCTCATACACCATAACCAAATGATATTCATTCCCTACATGTAAG